>BNST01001374.1:0-161244 GCA_019650275.1 Xylocarpus granatum | reverse complement strand
TAACAAGGCTATCTATCAATTCCAGTTCATTAGACTTGTTTAATGTCAATCCAAAATGATTGGTGTTTCTAAGATATCTCAAGACTCTTTAGCAAGCTTTCCAATGTGAATCAAAAGGATCACTCATGTATTAGTTTAAGGTGTTGACTACATATAAGTTTTTGAGTCTAGATAAAGTGGCATACTGTAAGCAACCTAACACTAATTTGTACAAGGTTTTGTCTTCAAAAGGCTTACCATTACAAGGTACCTGAGACCAAATGTGTAGGTGCTCCTTCAGAGTTTAGCATATTTGTTTTTCTAAAAAGATCGGTAATATACTTCTTTTGACCCATGAAAGCATCCTTAGATTTCCAGTAATCTCAAAACCAAGAAAATAACTCAACTCACCTGGGTCCTTTAAGGCGAAAGTCTTCTTGAGGTTTGGCACCAATTTCTCAATTTAAAGTTGATTGTTTCCAATTATAACTATATCATCAACACAGATTAAAGTAAAACAATGCCTGAATTATCAAATTTGTTAAACAAAGAAGTATATGACCTGTTATTTTTGAAATTCCATGCTTGTAAGGCAGCCTTTAACTTCTCAAACCAGGCTTTAGGAGCCTGTTTGAAGCCATTGAGCATCTTTCTCAATATACACATATGCTTACGTTTTGATGAATCGACAAAGTTTGCCGGTTAATTCATGAATACAATCTCTGAAATTTTCCCATTCAAAAAAGCATTGTTGATATTAATTTGTCTTAGTTTCTAATCTTTATTTACTGCTAAACTCAAAATTACTTTGACTGTGAATGATTTAATGATAGGACTCTGGGTTTCTATGCAGTTAATGCTAGGGGTTTGAGTGACTACAATCCTTGCCATGTGGCTTTGAATGCTACAATATGAGTTCCTTTCGATTTTAAACAGCCATCTATGCCCCACTGTCTTCATGTCAAGATTGAAGGGTAAAAGATCCCAAGTTTTGTTTATTATGACTGTATTATACTTTTCCTCCATGACAGTTCTCCATTTGGAATCTTTAAGGCTTCTTCTTCATTTATTGATGTCTTATGTTGAGTTGAATTCAGTGCTTTAGTTATGTAGGTTTTTAGTTTAAATATACCTGCCTAAGCCCTATGAGTAATTGAAAGGTTTTGGCCATTACCTACAGCGAGCTTCTCTCCACCTTGATATTCTTGACTCAAGTTAATATTTTTAAGTGAATTTGTAACATGATGACCAGCTCTACTGATCATGTAGCACGAAGGATCAGCATTGACTTCTAGTGTAGCAATGTATACTGATTTTGATTCTTGCCTTGCTTGTTTGGTTGTTGAATCGATGCCAACAATTGGATGCAACATGTCCAACCTTTAAGCAGATTTGGCAAGTCGGTTTTGAGTCTCCACCATTTCATCCACCTGTGTTCCTTCCTAAACCTTTTCCCTTATAATTGTTTTGTCTGTTTTGGCTTTCTTGGTTCTAGTTTCTTCTCGGATTGCTACTGGATTGTGCTACATTTGTTATGATTTCTTGTTGATAGCCTGGTGTTGGTGAGACATTTTATCCATTCAAATGATTTTCTTAGCTGAATAACATTAACTATACTTTTTCAACAGTTGGGCTTTTTGGTCTTGATGAAACATTTACTATGGAGTTGTATTCTCGAGTACAAGTAGAGAATAAAATCACGATGTAATATGGAGTCACTTGTAGTCTCAGAGCATCGGATAGACTTTTCATTTTTTGGTAGTACTCTGTAATTATTATTCCTTCCAACTTAGTTGTAATGATTAAGCTTCTCAGATTCAGGATTTTTGACATTGATTATGCTAAAAATCTTCTCTCAAGAGCCTGCTATGACTCGCATGATGATACACATACAATTCCTGCCACCATTGGTTCACTGAGTGTTGATAAGATCTAGCCCATAAGTGGTCCAACTTTTTTTTAGGTTTGGTACTCTGGGTTAATAGTTGTGGAGATGGTTCCATCTTCATTGGTGGTTGTATTGTGTTTGTCTGGAATCTCAATATTGCTATCAAGAAAATATCACGAAGGAAGAACTTAGAACTTCTAGAAGAGAAACTTTGCTACATTAAGTTTAATGGTGTTGGGAAATAAAAGGTTATTGGAACTGTTGATTTGGTTTTGTAAGGGTGAGTTTTCTAGAGATTCTAAATTGGATTGTTGTGTGAAGGAAGCCATTTAGTATCTAGGATCTTAGCCTCTGATATCAAGTTAAAATTTGCACAAAAGAATGAATTAAGGTCAAATGCTACTAATAATAATACTCTTGATTATCAATATTTGTGTAATTACAAAAGAAAACTGATAAGAGAAAATACAAGTATATACACATGAGGAGGCCTTAGAATCAAGCTAGAAACATATACAACAAATCAAACTGAAGAATGAAATATCTTTTTGAAATCAATGCAAGGTTGAGAGAGAATTTGGCAGACCATCCATATTAAGTGAATTACGTTAGTGAAGGCATCTTTTGTACCTCAGGATTCGATATGGAAGCAGAAGGTTGGCATGTCCAATGGCTACGATTTTAGAGGAAGAAGAGTGGGCTTGGATTGTGTTCTTGGCCTTTTGAGCTTAAGTGACTTTAGTCCACTGAGATAATGCAAGCCCAAGTGTTTTAATTATGATATACAAGTGAATTTATTAAAATCATGTTTATAGTTTTTCTCTTGTTACTTCACTACTTGCATACTTATGTACTAAATTATTCTTAAAAAATTATTAATTATTTATTAGATAAATAATTTTATTTTAAAATTTATAAAAATTATACATAAATATAATTTTTTTTTAAAAAATTAACATAAAATATTTCTTAACAGTAAAATTATTATAATTATCTATTAGTTATAAAATGAGTAAATAATCTCACATTTTTAAATAAATCAAATCTCTTCCACGTTCTTCTATAATGCTTATATTATAATCAATATTTTGAGTTTTAAGTGAATTATATTAATTTTTAATAAGTTCATATTTATTTTAATTTTATTGGACTAATACGATACAAAAATAGAATTATTATATTATTGTAATATTTATAGTTTAAATTTTTAGATAAAATAATTTATATAAAAAAATAAAATAAATATTATTTTTTTTTAAAATTTAGTAAAATGATACATAAATATAAATTTTTTTAGAACTAACACAAAATTTTCTTTAAGATTGAAGTTGTTACAATTGACTATTAATTGACTAAGATAATAATAAAATAAATTAAATAACTCATCTTTTCTAAAAAAATAAATAAACCAAATCTCTTCGGCGCCCTTCTTCTTCTTCTTCCTCTTTTGAGGGCATCATTGTTTGAGGTGGGTTCTCAACTTCTTTCTTACTGTCTCAACAAAGCCGGGGATCTTTCTATTAAAGTTGTAATTTAACATTTTTGGAGTTTCATATATCCTTTGGCATTCAAGTTTCTCCCTGTTTGACTTTGCATTTATATATGATTTATCTAAATATTAGAGAAAATATGTAAAATTATAAATAATAATTTTTTAAAAAATCAAAAATTATCATAATTTTTTTTAAAAAATAAACTTGTAAAAAAACTATTATAATAATTAACATATAAAAATAAATGATATTTAGTCATTAATTTTAATAATTTAAGTAATGTAAAGGTGAGTGAGTAGTAATCAACTCTACCTAAATCATGGGAATTAGGGTTGTGTAACATTGGTTAATACAATTCATCCTGTAATGTTCCTTCACTTTTTACTTCTTCGACTCTTTCATTGTAACTTCTAATTCTACTATTTTTATTCTACGATTTTTTTCTTTTTCATAGTCTTATTAGATTCGTAATTTTGTGATATATTTTAATTTCAAAAAAAGATTAAAATAAAACTTGAAATTCAATGATGAGTATAATTTTTACATAAGTTGCACCAATAGAAATATTGTATTTCAATACAAAATTCTTATGGAATATTTTGTATTCCATAAGAATTTCAATAAAACTTGAAATTCGATAAGTTAATGGAATAAGTCCATTTTCAAAGTCTGAAACAAGTGAGATATATTTAACTGTTCATCATGCGGGAGAGTTGAGACTTTCTGCCATTATTTTCAGCTCCAATTACGTTACCATAACAAATCCTCATCGATTAATTAACAGACATTTAACCGCCGTTAAGTTGGTGTGAGGTTTTTGTTAATTTATATAATCTTCTGTCTACTTGTTATTTAACCAAACTGCGAAGCAGATATACTCTAATAACCCTTTTTAGAGTAAAAAAAATAAAAATTAAGTAGCAAGTTCAAGTGATAAACAATATCATATGAACAATTTAGTGAACAGTAATATCAAACAGTGTCATTGAATAATGCACAATGTACAGCTCGAACGATAAATAGTACCCTATGAGTGGGCATGATCAAATAATAAACAGTACTTGACGTCAAGTCAACACCAACTTGGCACTTGAGCAACCAAATTTTTTGGAGAGCTCACTGAACTCAAACAATGAATGGCAAATATGAACAGTCTTATATTAGTGAATTATCAACTATGTGCTAAGTCAGTGCCAACCTAACATCAGATGGTAAACAGTAACATCGCTTAAAATATAAATTTTCTTAGGATGTTTAACGTAATTTTTATGATAGTCACTTTATACTTTAAGGCGGAAAAGCTTTTTCTGAAAAATTAATTTAATTTTAAGTAAATAAGATTTGTTCAATTATTTATCTGGAGAGTCTTTGAAATACCTCAAATAGAAATACACATCAACTAGGACTTTTCCAGGAACAGACAATAAACCCGATAATAAAATATGTATACCAGAGATAAGAGGTAGAGGATATATGTTTATACACCAAATTCAATTGAGAAACTCTTTCTTGGTAGCTAGAATGAGCTTTGTGAATGCATCGTTAAAATATAAAAATAATTAAAATAGCTACCAATCGAATTATTCAATAAAATAGTGTCATGCATTTTATATTTTTTTATTATTATAATTATTCCAGAGTCCAAATTTTATTAAATAAAACATAAATTTCATATATAACGCGATTTCAAAGTTCATGCATGATAATTTGTGGACTTGCAGGAAAAATGAGGTCTCCAATGATTTCACATCTTCTGAGAAGGAAGGGGGGGTTGTTCTTAATTAAGCAAACTATGATCTTACTTTTATGTGAATGACTTCATGGGGAGAGAACTCTAATCTTCCTATAGAGAGAGATTTTGATAATTTATTTTAATAATTATAGTGCTAAAAAAATATTTAAAATATATAATATATTTTAATTTTATATGATAAAAAATTTTCAAAAAAGTTAATATTTGTATTAAGATGAATTATAATAAATATATTAATAAAATTTTAGATAAAAATGTATTTTAGTTTTTTTAAAATAATTTAAATATTATTGTTACAATCGCATCTTATCTTGCGATCTATTTTTAAATTATAAAAATTAAATATAATATTACAATAAAATAATTTAATTATTAAAAAATATATATATATATATCTTTGATAAAAAATAAAAAATAAAATATTTTCTTTCATTCTAATTATTATAATCATAATTTTTTTTATTTATTTTCTTCTTCTACCTGTCTTTTTCTTTTTAAGTTTAAAATTTTTTGGTTGTGTGAACAATTTAATACATTAATTAAATGGAGAGAAAGACCAAAGGACCGTTATTAAAAATCAAATGGGTCAATTGACAATGTAACATATTCGAGAGATCTTAAATCAACAACGTAGAGTGATTTTAATTATATTCATACTAGCTGGCTAGTTCTCTGGCAGATCTAATTTCTTACATTCTTGCAAAGCCAATTGCTCCCAATCCCAATAAGTTTCATTGTACTAAGTCATCAACGTGTTCCTAGTTTCTCCGTTTTGAGGCGGCTGTCCGCCGTGGCCGTCTCCAAACGTCCAACTTTCCGGTGAGCTTGTTGTCTCTGCAGCCGCCATTTGAAAGGTCTGATGATCAGACGACGGTGCTTTCTGATGACGAAGATGATTAGCACCGCGATTAGTTACACATTGAATTCTTGGCTCGTTGATTATTAGACCCGGTAGCGGACGCCGGTCGAATGCCCGAATGCATTTTGATTGCTTTGACACTCGGCACAAACTGAATTCTGGCTGAAAATATAACGAAGAAAAATGTATTAGTAAATAGAACTATCTAATATTTGTGAAAAGAATAGCACTGTTGCATTGCATGTAATTATATGGTACAACAAGAGAGACAGATTTGTGTTCTCCATTGATCTTGGAATACTTGTCTAACGTTGTATTTCAACCTTGACTCTGATGTCGACACTACCTAACCTTAATCAGACTTCACTATGGTTTTTCTACCCCCCAAAAAAAAACCTGATGATCAGCATCAGAAATTCCGAATCCTTCAAATTTATTAGACATATGCAATGATTTATTAATTTACTTAAATTAACTGGCTATATTTGAAAACTAAAGAATTGAATATCAAAGCTTATGCGATTCTTACCAGGGGAGTTGTACCAATACCAGAAATTGAGGCTTCTCCTTCAATGGCTTTGTATTCGTTCATCTTCCACTCAGTTTTTTTTCCAGTTGGAGCTCTTCCTCTATAGAAAACCATTGTTCTTTTCTCTCCTACAGCCCGATTTGATGAGTAAACAAAACCAGGAGACCCGGTAGCTTTCCAATACCCGGCAGTCGTCAGCCGATTAGGTCTCCCTCCCCGGGCTTCATTCTCTTGCCTTGGAATAAAGAAGAACCATTGTTCGGGATCTCTATGGCACAGGTATTGTGAAAATTCTGAAACCAAATAATAATTTCACAAATTACAAATTATTTAAGAGCAAATACAAATAGCTAGAAATGAATATTATTAGTATAATTTGCTCACAACACCTCCATGTTTCCAGCCTTAAATATGTTAATTCTATACCCATCTTTTCTTCTTGTTGTTTGATCGTGTACCTTCAGAACATAGTTTGTCATCAAGCTATATCAGGATGTAGATGATATCAATTCTACGACTTTTCAAGGGATTTTCTTTTTGTTCTGCATAATTTGTTTTTTAATCTTTCAAAACATAATTTCAAGAGAAGTTCAGCAACACAAGATGAATTCTTCCTTGTTATTGAAATCAATCTAACATTCACCTGCTTCTTCAAAAATAATAAAAAGAAAACAGCATAATCATCAGGTAATTAGATTCACTGAAAAATCAAATCAAGATAACTTGAAATACAGTAAAGAATTCTGTGGCCAAAAGTACGACAAGATCTTGCTATTTAATACAAGTTTTAAATTTGATCAGTTCTTGCTATTTCTTCAAAAACCAAAAACAAATATATGAATATATAAATAGATAAACAAATAAATTTATGAGAGAAAGAATTTATTACGTGGGAGATCCCATGGATTGTAGTCGTAAATATTGACGACTGGTATAATCCTGTTTATGAGGCGGTTCAGGTCTTGTCTTCTTCCTTCGAGCTTGTTATGAAGATAAAATAAAACCAACTCTTCTTCGGTTGGGTAAAACCGAAACCCAGGTGGCTGATCTTCAACCATTGTTAGAACTGACGATCTCTCTCAGTTCTACCTCTTTTTCTTCGTTGATATGATTAATTAAAACGTCAGATGATTATTTATGACAAGAAGAGAGAGATGGAAGAAAAAAAAGAGTTAGGCAAGTTAGCAAAACTTAAAGTGACGATGTTGAAATGTGAACGGGAGGCGCATGATATGAGCTTACTTGGAAACTTCCCTGCTTCTGGGAAGAACTGCCTCCTCAATCCGTCCAGAATTAGTCAAAATGGGATTTACACGTAATATTAATTATTATGATTTTACAATAAAGAGTGATGTTATTCCAACTCTCCAAATTTCCTTTAAAATCCAATCTATTCTTTATATATAATTTTAATTTTAAGTAAAATTAATAAAATACATAAATTTTATTAAAATTAAAACTAACGTAATTTATTTTTTATTAAAAATTAACTAATATATCGTGAATTATATTTAGTACTTTTATTATGTTTAAACTTTTTTTACAATATATTTATTCGTTTTTTTTAAATTTAAAATAAAATATAAATCTTTTAATTTTAATAAATTCAAAAAATTTACTAATTTTTTAACTTTTACTGATAACAAATTTCCTTTTTTTTCATATATTTGTATATTAAATTCTATAAAATCCTCACTCTGTTTTTATTTTTCTATTTTGTTAGTTAATTGAAAGATAAATATAATTTTAAAAAATAATTATTATATATTTATTATAAATTAAAAAAAATTAAAACAATATATTTTTAACTAATAATATGTGAATAATAAAAATATATAAATTTGAAAAAAGAATGCGGTTGATACGGATTGAAACAATAATAGTAATAAGAAAAAGAAAAAAATTTATGAAAAAAATAAATAATTTTTTATAAAATTAATAAGGTTTAATTTTAAGAATTATCATAATTCCTCTTTTTTTTTCTTTTATATAATTTTGAGAAGAGGGATTCTAATATCATCTATGACAAAAGCAACTTAAATCATCTTTGAATAAAATTTAAATATTAGAAGTTGGATAAAATTGATTTATATTGATATAATTATGCAAACTATTCGAGGACCCATTTGGATCAAATCATATTGATTTCATCTTTGAAGTTGCTTGGCTCCTTCGTCTCTTCTTCTTGACTTCAGTTGTTGTTAGGTTAGGATATGACTTCAGTCAATACCAAATAGACAAAACCTCATAACTTTTCCCGGAATTTCAGTCGAAAGAAATTGAGCAAAATTTCCCAGAAAAGGTTAGGATATGTCTCGCTATATACATCAAATTAAAGATCTGTGCCAATGATTGTGACACATCTTCTCTCATCTGAATATCATGGATCTGCATGTTCATTAAATTCCCTCAATGTGAAGTAAGCTTCATGCAATATTCTCAAAGTCTATAGCTTATAATACTCCACTTGTTTAACTAATAATAAGATATCTATCTAGATTATAGATTTCAACTTGCACATAATCATTTACGACATAGCGATCTCAATTGCCATAACTATTTTAATTGTCTTATTTAACAAAATGGGTTGTTTAAACATCTTTCTAGACGCGTGTAATTGACTTAGTTTCAGCTAAAACGACAGAAACTGTTGGAATTTCTTGTCTTGTGTTTGTTGTTTTGCAAAACGTATGAAAAGGGTAGAAGACTAATGGAAGTGAAAGGTAGTCGACAGATGCTTGACTCTCATTCCCATCTCATCACGCAATTTTATTATTCGCTGGCCATGAAAAGTCATGCACGCGCTATCTAATTACTAAAATAATAATAATAACAAAAAAGAAACCCTGTGCGGCCTGGCCGATTCCTTACGTTGGAGGTCACCATTGACTTCAAAAATCAACTAGTATCTTCAAGATCAAAGTCAATCTCCATTTTCCCAGTTCACACCTGAACTTCTCCTAATTAACATTTAGTCATACTATTTAATCTATTATTAATCAAGTTTGATATTTGAAGATCTTTGAACATGTTCACATTTGTACAAGAAAAGACTTATTGTATTAAAATAGAATTCATACTTAAAAATTTAAATCTTTTATTAAATAATTTATTAGATAATATTTCTTTTCTAATTTTGTTTCATACTCTTCTCCTTGGATAGAATCCTAACTCATGCAATACATTTTAATAAAAATTAGAATAAAAAAAAACATAACTTAAAATTTGATAAGTTTAATTGTAAAATAAATTGTACTATTACCGATATTGTTTATGAAATATTTTGTAAAAAGTATTTATTATTAATTATACAATTTTTTTTTAATATTTTGTATCCTTGATAATAGAATTTAATAATACATAAATATAAAAATAATAAAATATTTAAATTTTATTTTTATTAATTTTTTAAAATTTTAATAAATAAAAATTAATCAAAAAGCTCTTCTCAAGACAAGTTTATAAATTTGACGGCAATAGGTCTCTTGAATTCTATGAATTTCAAGGCAAGCCGATAAAATGATGTGATAAATTAAAATTTTATTTATTTAATTATTATAAAAAAAATATTTGAAATTACAAAGAAGAGGAAAAAGATTGTTTCTTTTTCTCGTGTAGCTATTTTCACATTCTATGTATCTTATAATTATCTCAGGTTATTACAAATTGTTTGTATATTATCACAAATTTAACATTGTATCAATGTCTGGTTGTCTATACTGAAAAGAAATGTAATGTATGTTATAGTCACCGGATTAACTTTCCGGGGAGCTTCTTCTATCTGCAGCCACCATTAGGCAGAGTCTGATGATCAGATGACGTTCCTGCCTGATGACAAAGATGAACCATTCGTTGAGCCCCTGGCTCGCTGATTATGAGCCCCGGCGGTGGACGCCGGTTGAAGGCCCGTAAGCATTAGGATTTCAGTCATCCCACAGTTAAATTGAGATTGAGCCCTTGTTTACGTAATTGGCTATATAAATTGAAGGATCAAAGGTAAAAAAGCTTAAATACATATAGTTATAGCAGTGGAGTTGCACCAGTATTACTCGATGTAGATACTTCTCTTTCAATGGCTTTGCATTCATTCATCTTCCACTCGATTTGATGAGTACACGAAACCAGCCGATTTGGTCTCCCTCCCCTTTCTTCGCTCTCTTGCTTTTTTTATCTTAATTTAAACCATCAGACTTCAATACTTTTAGGTTTTATCTGAATTCTTTATATCTCTAGGCCTCTTTTCTTTGAATTCTATGAAGTCTCCAATAACATTGTCCTTACGCGACTGCATTGTCTCTTGATCAGTTTATTAAAATTAACTCTCTTTAACACTTCGAATTTCTGTGCTTATGTATATGACGACTTAGCTTGTTAGTTCTTATTTAAGTATGCAAGAAGAATCCGTCGGTGATAATTTTAAAAAGTTTTAGGTGAAAACGTTCTAACATATTAGCATAATTAATATAATAAAATTATTCAATTAATAAAAAATTAAAATTTTATTTATTAATAATAAATAAAAAATTAAAAATAAATTTTATTTTTCATTAATATAATAAATAAAAAAAATTATTTATCACTATAAATAATTTTTTTATTAATTGAATGATTCTATTATTTATCTATATTAAGATAATAAAATTATTTTGCGTAAACACGCTCTTTGATAATTTAAAAGGAACACTTTTGAGTGGACTTGAAGCAACTAAAGTTGTGCAATGAAATTCAATTTACATTTGCTTGAAATTTCTCAACACAGTTTCTTTAAGTTTCGAAATTAACAGTATCAAAATAAACAATTACTAAATTATATGTGCAAACTATTCGGGGACCCATTTGGATCAATCTAATGTGTTTCTGCAAAACAAACAGGAATCATACAAAATTCATTATTGAACTTGCGCGGCTTCTTCTTCTCTGCTTCTTGATTTTTATACCATTCCTTTGATTGTTTGTCATCTGATCATCATATTGCAGGTGTATAATTGTACTATTTTGTTGCTTAATGCTCAAATTTACCCAGTATAATAAAGTCGATTTCTTAACTGACACTCCACTTCTTTTGCATTTTGATTTCTCAATTTTCAGCTTAGTGCACTACTGACACGTTGATACATGACATGAGAAAATTGGATGTGGATTTGAAGCCTTTCCCAAGATTATGTTTTACACCTAAGCTTTCAAATAGTTAAATTAATGCATTGGAAGATAATGACTTTAAAATGTCATACAAATAACCCATGAACATTCATTTGATTTGCTTTGACTGCGTTTGACAGAGGAATAGGAAGTACTGAAAATGAACGGGATTTACTTAACTATCGATGGCTATGGCTCGAAAATCACATGAAACTGGTTAGTGATAATGATAATTTGATGTTTCTTAAGGGTAAGATTATAGCAGGATAATACCCTCATTAGTTGTTCAAATAACAGGACCTGCCTACCTTCATTAACAATGGTTCAATCATGAACGAAAGACAAAAGCTGCAACCAAAAACTTGGTTTGATGTTGCGGCCCTATTAAGAGAAAAGTTTTTCTACGAACATTATACATAAAATATGCCACTTTTCTTGTTAATAATCTAATTAATTTTGATACAATATTCAACCTAGGTTGTTTCTCCTCTATCAGCCTATTACTTCAGTGGATTTTACCTCAATGATGACTTATCTGCAGTAAAATTATGAAGGAACACAATTTCAGTTTCAGTTGGCAAAGTAAATGATCCTCATATTGTCATTCTTTCGCTGTTGCTATTTGATGATCATGTTCTCCAATTTAAATTAGTAGGTGCCTCTTATTTACCCATACTGCGTGTTTATAACCCCATCAAATGAATCCATTAGCCTACACTTCCAATTTCTGTTTCCTTTCTCTTCGGTGTTCTTCCTGGGTGCATAATTATGCTACTAAGGACTTGACATTGCATCTCTTAATCAAGCAAGCTCTCTATCAGCCTATTAATTCAGTGGATTTTACCTCAATGATAACTTATCTGCAGTAAAATTATAAAGGAACACAATTTCAATTACAATTGGCAAAGTAAAAGATCCTCATATTGCCATTCTTTCACTGTTGCTATTTGATGATCATGTTCTCCAATTTAAATTAGTAGGTGCCTCTTATTTACCCATACTGCGTGTTTATAACCCCATGAAATGAATCCATTAGCCTACACTTCCAATTTCTGTTTCCTTTCTCTTGGGTGTTCTCCCTGGGTGCATAATTTTGCTACTAAGGACTTGACATTGCATGTCTTAATCAAGCAAGCTCTTTCAGAAACTTCAAAGCTGGAGGAAATAGTTGCATGTACAGTGATATGCTATCGCAAAGAACAAATGGACAACAATGGGAAGACAATCATATAATTATTTCTTCCTGCACATGAATTTTCACTACACGCAACATTTGATTATGCATGATCTGAAATTGCATTTCTTCATTATATAGCTCTTTCCAAATCAAATCATATAACTTAAAAACAAATGCAAATAGTTGATTTGCTACTGTCTCATTCCAACATCAAGAAGACAATCTTATAATTGTTGCTGCCGCCACATAAATTTTCATTAGGTACAACATTTGATTATGCATGACCTGAAATTGCATCTCTTCATTAACTAGCTCTTACCAAATCAAAGCATATAACTTAAAACCATAAGCAAATAGTTGATATGTCATTGTCTTATTCCAACATCAGTTTCAAATTTTCTGATTCACAAGACTGAACCAAATGCCAACTTTCAATATATTTTAACACTATCTTTTGACCCAACAATCTAACGGACAGAAAGGTGAGCACTGGATAATGACCGAGCATACATTTATGTGCCTATCTAATCCTTAATGTGCTGACTTGAAACTCTATAAAATGTAATAAAATTCAAACACTCTAGTGATCTTTTATGTGCTGAATTGAGATTCCACAAAAGGTACTACATTAAGAGGCCCTACTGATTTCTTCAAATTTCATGAACAAATACACTAGTGCCACATATTCAACAAAGAAATGCAAACTTACCAAGTTTGCATGCATAAATTTCAATTTTGAAAATAATGGATACCAAAACACAAAGAAAAACTAATAGACAAAATCCTTGCAATACTATTTAGACCATTCATTTAGTGACCTTTTAATGCCACCCAAAACAACAAACACAAATAAATGAGAAAGTCTACGCCCCACCATGTCATTCATAGGACCATCAAGTAGAATTATCTCCCAGGATCATGATTCTATTGGACGGTCCCATAGGACGTTCCCATAAAAGTCTCTCCGAATGAACATGCTCCTCGCTTAGCATCAAGCAAGCTATAAATAAATCAGGAGAAATGTCTGATAAACCATAAGCAGGCACAACTAAATGTCACAATCAATTGTTCCATTATTATTCTACCACGACTATGAACAATTTATTTGTTCCATGAATATTTTACCACACCTCTGGACAATAGAGAAATTCATCTGCATCCCAAATTGATTCAACAAATCCTGGGCAATTTAAAGTGACAGTATTGGATATCAATCATAGCAACTTTTCATGCACAAGTTCTAAGTCAAAATATAGTAGACTTCTAAGGGTCTAAAGTCACCGGGACCAGATAATTCCATTTCAATGCTTTGCATCCGACACCGTTTCAATTACACACGAACAACAAAAACTTGATAATGCGCCTCTAATCAACGACCAAAAATGACAGCAAAAATACACAAAAAAAACATCTTATTCAATACAACTGAAGTAAATAAAATTTTCAATCGAGAAAACCAGTTTGGCGAAACACAGCGTTCCTAACCTGGCGCAGATCCCTCCCTTTAAGAGTCCGTCCGACACCTTCCAAAACCGAGAACGTCGTCCTCGGTGACACGCCAGATCCTCTCGCTACAATCTCGTGAGGCGGCAGCATCTCGTCGTCTGCTTCCTCGTCGTCAAGTTCGAAGAACCTACTATTCCTCTGCTTCGCCATCGCGATCGACAAAATCGGCACGTTCATCGGCGCCGAGTGCTGGAACTTTCTATTATTAGGCATCGATTGCGACCTATCCATCTGCTGAGGCTTCGGAATCGTCGGAATCGTTTTCGACGGCGACGCGGACGACGACGTAGACGACGATATCGAATTCTTGCGGTTGAGAATTGGACGGTTATCGTGTTCAGGTAAGGCGGCGAGGATTCCGGAACTCTGTTGATGCGTGAAGGAAGATGAACGGCTGTGATTCGTTGAGGAGGGGACAGCGTGGTTGTTAATGTGATTGTTGTTGTTGCTGTGTTTGGTTCGGTTGGATCGTTTGTCCATAAAATATCGTCTTCGTTTAACTCGTCCCCGACGTCGGATACGGCTGATGCGGAATAAGAACATGAGATGCCGAGGAATCGATCAGAGGATGGAGATCGGCGATGACGGAATGCGGGGTCCATTCCGATGTGTGACTGTGAATCACCGATTCATTTGGTTTTGAGCGTGGATAAATAATATTTATACAGGGAAAGGGAGAGAGGGATTGGACTGATGTGGCGGAGAGTCGCGGGTAAAAGTGGCGAGGAATATAAGCAGGTGGTAAAAAGAAAAAATGCTAAGGTGTGGGACCCGCAACGTAGTTTTTAGTGGATGACGTGGCCGATGTCTTTGTTTTATATTTATATTGTTTTAAAATTCTTTTTTATTTTCTTTAAGTGGGACCCAGGTGGGTGTGTCCACATCAAAATCTTAAGGTTTTAACCTTGTCCACGGCTGAAGGGATCATCTGAAATATCCGCTGTTTGGTACTGCTCTGCTCCTGATTCGGTTTGCTAATCATTTGTGTGGGGTGGTTGGCTTTGTCAAATCAAAGCGACGTCGTTACTGTTAATTTATTCCCTTAAAGTCCAAGTTTTGGGACCCACACAAATTTTTTACTAAATACGTTAAATTATTGATTATATTTTTAATTTTTATTAATAATATAATAACCTTGACAAAGATTTTGACAAGGTTATACAAGAAATTTGACAAATTAAGATTGATTCAAAGTGATGATAATTACTATATTAATTAATTAACAATTATGATATTATTTTAATTAATTTTTTAAATTATATTTATTTTTTAATAAAATATATGAATATTAGTATTAAGTTATTTTTTTAAAAAAAATTAAAAACATATATGAAGTAAATCAAAATAAGGTTTAATTATGCTAAGAAGCTTTCAATCTTTATAAATTTAATAATAATAATAATAATAATCATATTAGTACATTTTATTTTGTTTATTTAGGTAAATTTTTATTATATTTATTTGAATTGAAATTAATTTAAACAATAAATTTATCCCCATTATAAATAGAATATTTCCGTAATTTGTTCATTAAATTTTTTCTTTCATGAATTGTTACCTTAATACTAGTGTTTTCAAGTTGATTGGATTAGAGGGACATCTAATCTCAGAGACATCTGCTGCTCTAGCCCGGACAAGATTTACAAAACAGGAAACAATAATAAAACTATACAAGAATATGATTTATTCTACGTACAGCAACCGTGCCAGAGATCACATTACAACACTTTCGACCAACTGACTTGGTCAAGGCCAGAAGTTAATGCATTGGCTTACCCTTCCTCGAGCAAAGGTCATCAGATTGCCCTGGGATGGACACCACACAAGGCCTTTCCACTGCCGCTCTATGGCTTCTACCCTGTGAAGCCACTGTGTTGGTGAATTTGAAGAGGCCACCGTGGACTATCCCAGGCGTCATCCCCCCTCCGAGGCTGATCATTTTAGTCAGCAAACCTCTTGCCGGTGCTCCCGAGAAGTTTCAACATTGCGTTTTGGAGGAAAAGGTGGTAAAATCATCAGATGGCCATGTTCACATTGCTGTTGATGATTTTACCATCTGTCCTCCGGTTCCTAGCCAGTCCATGTACTCGTAACCGAGTACAACTTCTCAATGTTCTTCGCTGCACAAATTACACAGGAAAAATATAACTATAAAAACCTTTCAGACACATTGCAAACCTGTTGATCTGGAGTAGAATCCCATGTCTGGGAATGGGAATTGTTCAAGCCAATATGAATGTTCCAACTGTTAACAACAAACGGGTCAATAGCTGAATCAGAAACTCGAAATAATAATCATTTAAGACTATCATCAGTTTCTAAGAATTTGCCAAATAGATATTGAAAACAAAACCCTCATTTCAAGAAATATCAAATATAAACCAAAAAGTAAATCAGGAATTCATCAGTAATTTACCTGACTGCATCTTCAACGAATGCGACTGAAATGAGCAAATGGCTCAGGGTTTGCTTTGGGTGCAGGTTTTGCTACTTCACTGGTCCCAAACACATTCCAGAATCGCAGAGTTTCATCTCCAGCTGCAGATGCCACCGTGGATCCATCTGGGCTCTGGAAGAAGAAGATGACAACAACAATCATCAATCAACTGATGAAATTATTAGAACTCCAGACTGAGAAAAATATGCCCCTAGAAATCATCAATCTAGAACATAGAATTCATATTTTAATAATAAAAATAAAGCACCTGAGCCGTAAAATAAACACTGGAAGTGTGACCAGTCAGCTCTGCCGTCTTAATCATGGAAGGATATTTCCAAAGAGTGAGCTGATTTTGTGGAAATCCATGTGAGCTAAGCAATTCACGTTCATGTTTGCTCCACTGAAGAGAGCAAACCTGAGAGCCACTATTCACTGAATTCAAACAAGCACCAGTGTGAGTGTTCCAAAACTTAATGCATTGGTCACCTGCACCTCCACCAGAGGCCAGCAAATTGCGCTGGAATGGACACCAAGCAAGGGCTTTGACAGCAGCCGTGTGGTCTTCTAGTCTGTGAAGCCACTGAGTTGGTGAATTTGAAGAGGCCATTGTTCTATCCCATACGAAAAGGAGATTATCATTTCCCCCACTTGCTAATTGCTGGCCTGAGGCTGACCATTTAAGTCCACAAACCTCTTGCCGGTGTCCTTGATAGGTTTCAACAACATGTTCTCTCACTCTTACATCGTGGTCGATGATCTTAGCATCTACTCCTCCAGTTGTAAGTATGTGATTGTTCCAAGCCAGTGCATTTACTCGCGATCGATGACAACCTCTCAATGTTCTTAGCTGCAAATATAAAAACCAGAACACAAATGAAAAAAACAGAGTTTAAAAAAATTATCAAAAATAATTATGAGAGAATAAAAAACTAGCAGAAGAAAAATATAGCCAATTGGTCGCATTACAAACCTGTCGATTTGCAGTAGAATCCCATATCTGAACATGGGAATTGATCAAGCCAATGGCTATGTGCTGCCCATCAGGAGCCCAACTAACACTTGTAACTGGACCATCCTCATCGTCAATGGTGACAAGTTCTGAGGCAGAACCATCCGAAGCATCCCAGAGATACACTGTGTTACTGAGAGCAATGGCAAGCACATTGCTGCTACCCCAGTCTAGCAAATTAAGGTAGAAATCATCTATGAGGTCAGGGACAGCCAATGTTTTCTCCGAACTCTGCATAAGCAATTGCATTATTAACAGAATTGAAGTTGACATAAAATTAAGAGCATAAGTGGAAAACGAGGAAAGAGATCACAACCTAAACAACTAATTGTCTCTACTTTAAAAACCTATTGACATTGTGACTTATCATAACATTTATTTGTATCAACTGATAATTTCAACTTGCCCAAATTTACCATCAATTAGCAAATGTGGCCTTTATACAAGACAGACTCAACAGAGATTAAACAAATTGAGTAATACCAAATTCTAAACTACAGCTCTGACTTAAGTGTTTACAGTAATACCTATATTTCATATATGTAATCATGTACATGACTTTCCTAACATGAAAAAATAAATGAAAGACTACAGAATAAGCACATACCCGAGGAATGTTTCTCTTTGGCTTGGCAGGTTTGGACTGATGAATTGAAGACGAGAATAATTCCTGCGGGATTGGATCAACCCAAGTAGGTGGCTTGTTTCTAAAAGCCAAGATTCGGGTCCGGTTCATGTCCAAGGCCTCAGCCAATTGCTTCTGGTAAGCTGATGAGGAGCATTCCACAGCTGGATTCTCTTTGCCCTTCCTCCCTTCTGTCAGCATATAGTGGGCATAGTCAAAGTTCATTGCCGACCTATTCGGTATGAATCTATCCAACTGGGGATAACGAACAATCAATAGTTGAATCAGAAAATGAAAATAATAATGATTTAGAACTGCATAGTGATTGTTACGGATCCTGAGCTATGTTCACTATTAGACAATTGATCAAACAGATGTAGATACAAAAACATGACAAACAGATATTAAATTAAGAATTCAATAGAAATTCATGAATGTTCACGTATATGCAATTTCTAAGAAATCTGGGAAATAAATAGTCATCATACTGATCTTGGGTCACAATTGCTTTTTAGACAATCAATCAAACAGAGTAGATATAAGAACATGCCAAACAAATATTGAAAACAGAACCCTAATTTCTAGAAAGATTAAATACCCACTAAAATTAAATCAAGAATTCATCAGAAAGTCAAGGACAGTGCACGGATATCCAATATCCTAAAATCTCTGAGTAATAAATAGTCATCACCACCGATCTTAGAGAAAGTAATCATACCGACGTAAAATATAAACAATATGCCAACAAGCTATTGAAAACTGAACCCTAATTTCATGAAAAAAAATGAAGAACCCACGAGAATTCATTACAAATTCAATAATTTTTGAACGGATGTACAAAATATAAAACCCAAATTTAATTACCCAAATAGAGAAATAGAATTTAATTACCCAAACAAAGAAATAGAGATTGAATATTAAGTACTGATATAACTTTGGGTACATTTTCTTTAGAGGATTTTCTCTGAAGAAACCGTTCTTGAAGATGGCTTCTCAATTGGGTCTTTTTAGACGAATTCACAAATCGTGCATCCATAACTTTCTGATGAGGGAGATAGCAAACCCAATCCTGCAAATAAATCAAAATCTAGAAACAGGCAAACAAAATATACAAATCTAAAAGCAGTATAAACAAAGACGAAACAAGAAAACGAATTCGAGAAATCGAGAGAGCTTCTTCTTGTTAACTATTGAACGTTAGATTTCAAAATGAGCAAATGCGGGAACGTGAAAAGAAAATTGCCGCGAGTTGCTTTTTATATTAATCGAGGAGACTTGGCGCTCAAGTCTTCGAGCAAGGCTAACACCCACCGGCTGTGTGTTACAGCCGCTGACGTCATGTCCAAATAAACCGGGACAACCAATGGAAGCCCGGCTGTCGTCCCGGCAGCAGTCTGTTTGTTTCCCCCTGTTTTGTTTTACGTATTTACAAACAAAAATTAATAGATTTATGACAAAAGTAGCCCTTACTTAATATTTATTTACGTTTATAGCCTTACTTGCTAATATTTTATTGATAATAAAATCATTAAAAAAATTAAATGCTTTCATAATTTAAAAATATTATTGAATAAAATTTTTTATTTAAAAAATTAAATAAATAAATAAAAAATAACATATATTAACTTATCTATAAAATAAGTTTACTATAAATATTTCAAAAATTAACACGGCGTTGAGGAATGGGCCCTCTTTCTCGCGGGCGCCTTGATCAGCAGGTTAACCAGAGCAGAGGGCACTGCGCACCGCGGAACATTTTAGAAAACGCCTCAGCTTACTGTTCTTTCCACCAAACAAGCTTGCTTCGGCTTGATTATCAGGATACAAAGTTATTAATTTGTGTTACCTTTAATCTTCTTCTTCTTCTTCTTCTTCTTCTCCTTCTTTGAATCTTCTGTTCTCAATTACACCATGATTGTCGCGGTAATTACGAAGCCTGTCCCTACCTTCTACGCTATGAAAGAGTTCTGATTTTCTGATATTCTTTTTCTTTCCATTTATTGGTAGTTTCTTCCCTAATTTATTTGCTTGTCTTTTGGTTGGTTGTGGAAAATGGAGCAGCAGAGGAGCGCATCAGGATCGTCGCAGTGTCCCAGGTCTCCGTCGTCGCAGCCGCACCTGTTAGTATCAGTCACCGATCCCGTGAAATTAGGCAACGGCGTACAAGCATACCTTTCCTATCGAGTCATCACCAAGGTAGCGATTAAAATTTACATTATTGCATGAAGAGATAGGTTTTTCTTTTGCTGATATTTCCTAGTTGTGCCATTGAAACTGTGGTTCCTATGGTTATGGTTAGCAGATTTTTTTATGTTTTATATTTAGTTTAATTATGGGGTTATACATTTTCATTGGAAGACATGGAAGAATTTTATTTCTATTCATAGCTGTCAACAACTTGATATTAGAGATTTATTCTCGTTGCGGCGATAAATGCTTGATATTTGGACATATGTATGGGGTGGACGTATTATGTTGAGTTTCTTATTTTCTTAAAATGGTTTTACGGAAGGCTCGACTCTTTTGTTTTATTTCTCAGTTAATTCTTTAAAAAGTTTTATGCTTGACCTTGTGCTAAATGGCTCATTTTGGGTTAATCTATGGTTTAAGCATGAATGACAGCAAATCAAGCAGGTCATCAGTATATTATACTGGTGATGATGTAATATATGTTTACTTTTGGCAAAATGCCAACTGTTGTTGCAATTTTATTGGTTTTGTAGTTTTGACTTGTGTTGTTGAGCATGGTGAAGATATAAATTGAACAAGAATTACTAAGTCACATGGTGAGTGTTTTGGAACTTACTGTTTTGGCAGACAAATTTGCCTGAATACCAAGGGCCTGAGAAGATTGCCATTCGCCATTACAGTGATTTTGTCTGGTTACATGATCAAATTTTTGAGAAGTACAAAGGTGTTTTCATTCCTCCTCTTCCAGAGAAGAGTGCTGTAGGTAACAAGCGAAATTTTTGTTAAACTTGCAGATTTCTGGGACAATGAGTCCATGTTGATAGTTCCTTTGCAGTGGCCTATATTTATTCGTTATTGCTGATGTTGATAGTGGCATCTAGACATTGACTATGTGTTTAGGCCACCACATGATAGCATCTATTTTCCAATTTTACCCCGTCCTGCACCTGGGGTATATAAGCCCCTAAAATACATCCTATTGTGCTGTTTCCTATATCAGAAATTCAGATTGTATTGCCTAAATATGGTCTGTACAGCTACTGAGTATGACATTTTACTATCACCTGGATTACTAGTGAGTTCTGGGCCACTACGAGATGTCATTATCCATTTATGATTTTCAAGTGCTAGTTTTGCCCTTACACTAGCATAAACCATTTGTGGAGGATTCGTACTTGCTAATTTAGCATGCCCATGATCTTTCACTTTATTGCTGGGAGATAGTCTTAACTGTTTATGTAACATTTCTTGGGCATCTGTGACTGTGGTTTCTTAAACAAAACAAATGATAGTGAGCTACACATGAATTTTTCAGGAATGTTGGGTGCTTCATGTGATTGTTGAAATTTTGGTGATTTCCTTTTTCCTTCTGTCATGAGTTAATTTTTTCTGCTGCTGGCTTTGCTTATCAGCTTGTCTAGGAACCTCTGAAGTACATATTTCAAGTGTTTTCACCTCTGAAGTTGGTTTACCTTATTCTTCATTGGACCTCTATTTGCTCAGCCATCTTTGTCGAAGGCCTTGCTTAATTTATTTATTTTTTCCATATAATCACTCCTTTGTAGAATTTCTGTTTTGCTCATAGAATGTAATGGGGCCGTTATGAGTACCTGATATTTACGTTCACCATGCATTCAACATTGATGATCCAAATCTGTGGGCTGAAATAACCACTATATTTTGTATTTTCTCAGTTTGCACACATTCTTTAAATGTTGTGAATATTTGAGATTAGATGTTGCATCTAGTTCAAAGAATACTGAGCTTTAAGATGTTTCTAACTTCAGACTCTTTATTGCAGAGAAGTTTCGTTTCAGTGCTGAATTTATTGAGATGAGACGCCAAGCGTTGGATGTGTTTGTCAATCGAATAGCTTCACATCATGAGCTCCAGCAAAGTGAGGATCTAAGAACTTTTTTGCAGGCAGATGAAGAGGTGATGCATATGATATCTATCTCTTGAGTACTCTATTTAATTTATCTTTTGCTGCTCACAGATTCTGTTAAAATATCTGGATCATCATGTCATTGGACACTGGAACTGTCAATTATTGAAATAATTGTGCCATTTATGGATACAAATACTTATGTCTATTAGGAGTTCATGTGTTTTAGCGAAAGTTAAGTCAAAAGGATAACCTCCTAGTTATGGTAAAGTCTTCTTATGAAAATATAGAAGTATATACATCTGCCTGGCTAGATGTAATATTTCTTTTGTCAGAAGCATTGTTGGTTGTATGATTTATAGAATTTTGTCAATTCCTTTTCCCTTCCTTTTTCATGTGCATTTGATATTATTGGTGCCAGATCAGTTTTAGTGTATACTGATGTATTTTCTGTTGTTCAGACAATGGAGAGATTAAGGTTTCATGAGACAGGCATTTTCAAAAAGAAACCAGCTGATTTGATGCAAATCTTCAAGGTAAGATTAACATTCTGCAGGATCCTATGATGGTCCCTAGTTACTCACTGGACGTGCAATCACCAGATTGCACTATCCAATTTGTAGTACATTTGCACTTTAATGCCAGAAAAGGCAGTTGTGAAATTGCTATTAATGAGTTTATATAGCACAGGTGACATTCCTCATTTTTTTCTGAACTTGGTATTGTCTCTTTCTTCTAATTATTTTGATATAGGAAATTCTTGATGCCTATGGTGTTTAGTGAGCAATTCCATCAATTATGCTCCTATATAGGGTAAAAATTGATCTTGCTATAACTTGTATGGATATTTGGCAGGATGTACAATCTAAAGTGAGTGATGTTGTTCTTGGAAAGGAGAAGTCAGTTGAAGAATCAAATCTTGAATATGAAAAAATGAAACACTACATTTTCGAGCTAGAAAACCACTTGGCTGAAGCTCAAAAACATGGATATCGTCTTGTAAAAAGACACAGAGGTAATGAGAGTTTTGAAGGCTCATCTTGATTTTGATGTCCTTGTTACTTCTTTGTTTTGGGATTAAATTATGTTTTGCACCAAAGCAGCGGTTAAATTTGTAGTATTTTGTGTCCATTTTAGAGTTGGGGCAATCTCTGTCAGATTTTGGGAAGGCAGCTAAGCTTCTTGGTGCTTGTGAAAGAGACGCTCTTGGAGAGGCTTTTACTGAGTTTGGGGTGAAATCTGAGGCATTATCCATGAAGCTGCAGAAGGAGGTAGTTTACAATTAAAAGCTAGGTCTTTTAGTGCCTGGAGTGTGTATTGAACCATAGTGTAGATGCATGTCATCATGTCATTTTTTTTTCTGGAACAAAGCAAAGTTCTGTATTTGTGGTTGGTCCACAATAACAATATTATGTATTGACCTTTGCAGTTGTATTATTCTTCAGGCCCATAAACTTCTGATGAATTTTGAAGAACCCTTAAAGGATTATGTTCGAGCTGTGCAATCCATAAAGGTGAATTAGGCTTTGACCCTGGTTAATGTGCAGAGACTTTCTCTGGTGATTCATAGACATAGATTTACTTCTGAAATTTATTGTTGTTTCTTTTGAGGTCAGGCTGAACTGTCTGGTTCAGAGAGAAATTGTGTTACTAAAATGATTGAAATGTTAAAAAGTTAATAACAATGATAAGTCATCGTTATCAGCTTCTTGTTTTCTCTTCCTAGTCACAATCTGTTGTGTTTGTTAATTGGAGAATATTCTTGTTTCTGTGTTTCAAAGCAGGCAACGATAGCAGAGAGAGCCAATGCCTTCAGGCATCAGTGTGAACTGGCTGAAACTATAAAGTTGAAGGAGATAAATCTGTATGATTCGTTCCAGCCATTTTTTTTTATAATTTTTTACTTGTTTAAACGTGTTTGTTTATAGCATGATGTTTGACCAGCTCTGCCTTCATAAAATATGTTACAAAGGAGATAAAATATACATGTTACCTCTTGAGTGCGTCCTTAGTTTACATTATCTTCAATCCACCTTGAATTTTGTGTGAGCTATAAGGATTGGAGATTATGCTTAGAAAACTGACATATTATGCTCTGAAAACTGTGACATAATTGCACTTTCTGTCACTCAAAGGAAATTCGGAAGGCTCATTGGAAGGCCTTCTTAGAGTTCAACACGGCTTGAAGTTGCAATTGGCAATGTCATTCTATTATGGAGCAAACTTTTAAGAAGCACATATTACATTCTTTCTGTTATCGAGCAAACTTTAAACTTGAATGGCGGATTCATTCTGTTAAATTTGATTCCCGAGAAAGTTAATGTTTCTGTTCTCAAGTAATAATTTATTAAGAAGCACATATTACACTAGGACAACGATAAAGTCACCATGGAAGAGAAATCCAAGTGATCTATTGAGTCACTGAACTAGGTAGTTGCATGCATCACTTTTGTTTCCTCTGCTTACATCATTTGCGTCTTGGGTCACAGGCCAGGGGCTGGCTTTTCTAGTTTGTGATTAATGATTTGTTTGTATTTATTGAACTACAGTGACAAACTCATGTTAATGCGATCCGATAAGGTTGGTGAGGCTGAGGTGGAATACAAGGAGGTAAGTTGGCTGAGAGTAGCATTTTTGTTGCATGCCTTTGGCCCTGTGTTCTTCAACTAAAATGGGTTTTGTGATGCAGTTGAAGGCAGAGAGTGAGGAGGCAACAAAGAAATTTGAGACAATTGTGCACTCAATGAATGAAGAGATTGTCCATTTTCAGGAACAAAAAACATTGGACATTGGAATTGCTTTTCATAAATTTGCGGAAGGACAAGCTTGTTTGGCAAATAGTATTGCTGATGCCTGGCGAAGTCTCCTTCCCAAGCTTGAAGTTTGTTCCTCTTAGTAAACAAATGCTAACCGTTTGAAATTTCAGATGTTGGTATGGCGGGGCGGCTCCAGCTCTGTAGAAACTTGATCATCAGGAGTAAAACCCTTCTATCATTGCGCTGTATGGATTATTATTAATTTCTTTGTCTCTCTGTACCAAGTTTTGAGTCTTGAAAGAAGCTGCAATCACTCTTTAGTGGGCAAAAGTACCAAATTGTTCATGTGAATCCCAGGACTTTATCTTCATTTACCTAGTTACATGTAGCAAAAAAATTGAATCAACTCTGGCTATATCTTTATTTCCTGTACTGTCAATTCAATTTCTCCTGTGGCTGTTAACCACAAGGTCGGAGGTTAAAGCCCTCCTTCTAGCGCAAATAATTTTGCCAGCAAGGGAATCGAAGTTGAAAGAAGTGAAGGACATTCTGTCTGACGACAAACCAAAAGATAATTATCGAAAGCGCAGATGGCATTTTTAATATAGAGAATGTTTGTTTTGTACGATTTTTTTGAATTTATTTATTTTGTTTGTATTTTTTAAAACGTTTTTGCTAATCAGACTTAGAATTTGTCTCTGTCTGAAAAGTGTGTTATACTACTTAAATCAAACAATTTTCATCTTGGTTACCTGTCATCTCTGTTTCTCTTGTTACATCTGTGAAAACTCCATTATTCATCTTAAAATATAAACCAATCTTCAACTGAGTTTGTCCTATTTCCGGCTGTGTATGATTTTTGTCATTGTTCTAACGTCTGTGATAGGTGCATTGTGCATCTTAAATTATGATGTCTCAAATTTACAGGTTGGGATGAAAACAATATCCCTTGTAGACCAACATTTTATATTGTGTTTGCCCCTTCACTAATGGCAGTAACTCCACGAGTGACCGCTCAAATGGTACTTATGGTCACCATGATCGAATTCGTTTACTATTTCCTATTCCATACGATGTAATTGAGACTCACTTTCCTGAAAATAGTACTGAAATAAACAAAAAATGTAGAAGAAAAATTGCAGGTATGCCGAGTTACTGTGTTGGATGCTTTCATGTTGTTGTTTTCATTTTCGGTTCTTTAAGTCGATTTGTTTCTTAATGTTCTTGTCTTTATAACAGTGGGCGAACAGTCTGTGTCAAGGAACTAATCTGCTAATACCCGCGCCTCTTAAGGTGAATCATACCTTTTGTCTTGTGTTCATTACTTTTTTAAGTTTGTTATCGTCTGTATAGCACATGTCTATACAAGCCATGGCCTAAATTACCATAGATGCTTGAGGCATACTAGTTGATACTAGCAGTATTGGAGTTAGAAATCCTCATTTGGGTGAACACGGTTTAATTAATAAATCCTTGGTAAAAAAATATATATTATTAATATAATAATAATAATATAATTTTATATGTAAATTTGTATTAAAAAAAATTTATAAAAATTTATATTTTATATTATTCTTAAAAATAATATTTTTAAAATATCATATTTTTCGTAAATTATTTTAAAAAGTTTACTGACGGCACACTTAATTTTTTCATTATTTATTTATACTTGAATTGGAAAAAGAAAAAACTCTTAAATAATTAAAAAGAAAACTCGGGGCAATTCCGTCAATTTAATCGCGGTCCTAAAGCGAAGCAAGCTGAAACCCTAACTATAAATTGCACCGTTAAACCTCTCCTCTCTGTCAGCAGCTGCTTCGGCTTGTGAGTGGTCTTCACACAACTAACGATTCTCGCTCTACTTTTCACCGGAAGCCATGGTAAGCCGTCCACATCTATCTCTCTTCTCATTTTCTCTTCAATTAGTTTTCGTTTCAACCCACCGGTTCGCATGAATTTGCAGTATATAATAAATGCAGTGTCATTATTCAGAACTCTGAGTATCGTTTGGTTATTTGAAGAACGGCATGAAAAATTCAACCTTACAATACCCTTTGTAGTTAATTACAAATGCGTTTTTTTCTTCGGTGGTAATTTAGTAGATTATGGAGATTGATCTAGTTTTTATTTTGTAAGTTAATCGTTAGTCTTGGTTGAAATGCTGGGACGTTGTTTTCTACGCTTTTTTGTGGTCTTTGTTTCACATTTCTTAAAGATGGTTCCAAGGGTCTGTGACTTTTTTTTTATAACCTATTTTAAGTACTCTTCTTTACTTTCAGAGGTGTATGTTGTTGAATATGATTAGAATGAACTTAGAATTGATCAGGTGGATTTCGCGTTGTGGTTGTTTTGTCATCTCTTATGGATGAGAGGGAGGTCAAAGTGTACGGAATGATTTGCAGAAGTTATGTAACTGTTAATGATGTTTGCCCCATTAATGTTGCAACAGTAAAGAATTATGCGTTTGAGTTTTGCATTTCATGTCTAATTTGCATTATGGATTTTGTAGTCAAGAAAAAAGGTCAAAGGGCCTAAGGAGGAAAATATTAGTCTTGGACCTGCTGTGCGAGAGGGTGAACATGTATTTGGTGTGGCCCATATTTTTGCATCATTTAATGATACATTCATCGTAAGTAATCAGCTTAGTCTACTTAGATTTCTTTGTACTTCAGTTTCAAAACTTTCAGTCACTTTTTGTGCTTTGTTTGATTCACAGCATGTAACTGACTTGTCTGGCAGAGAAACACTTGTTCGCATTACAGGTACTGTTCATTCTTGGCTCTCTAAGTTGATATCTTTACTGTTGTCTGTGTATGTCATACGAGCATGCAAATATTGCACTGTGTTTGTACGTTGTTTGGATGCACTCTAGTAATATTCATTCAGCATAGTTGGGGTACCATAAAATAAATTTTAGTATTAGTTGTTTGCCATGAAACAGTTTATAACGCAGTTTAGGTTGACGAACAATTTGCTCTAGTTTATATTTTTGGTGACACATGCTGCCTAGTACAGGTGGTATGAAGGTTAAAGCTGACAGGGATGAATCCTCACCGTATGCAGCCATGCTTGCGGCACAAGATGTTTCTCAACGATGCAAGGTCTTGTATACTTTCCCCTGCCTGATATACAGTTACTATCATTGAAAATTTAAAATACATGAATTGGTCCAACCTAAGGTCTTGTTACTAATTCAATATATAGTTAGACTTTTTTTGTTCATTTTAAATTGGTAATCTTCCCTTGTTATCAATAGAATTGTGTAGTTGAGTTATTTGTATGTAAGATCATTATTCTTGCCTCATTATTGCTGTTAACCCGCAGGAGCTAGGCATTACTGCTCTTCACATTAAGCTCCGGGCTACAGGGGGCAACAAAACCAAAACTCCTGGTCCAGGTGCCCAGTCAGCACTTAGGGCCCTTGCTCGTTCAGGCATGAAGATTGGTCGCATTGGTAAATTTATCTGCCTCATTTGAGTAAATCTTGCTAGTTTTAGTATTTCATTAATGCCAGTTTGTTAATATTGTATCTCTTATAAATAGCTTCAATTATTATTTTAATGAAAGCCTAAGGAAACTTGTGGAAAACGACAAATGGTTTTTTTGCTCAGTGGAACTTAATAATTGTGATTCTTTGTTAACAACCATCAATATATAGCTGTGCAAAACAATTCTTAGATAAGACACTGGTGCTGTTTTCATTGAAGACTTTGCAAACACCTTTGGGTTCTTTAAACTGATTATGACTGTATATATTGTGCATCTTAACTCACTGTTTTTTGTTGTTCAGAGGATGTGACTCCAATTCCCACAGACAGCACCCGCAGAAAGGGTGGTAGAAGGGGAAGAAGGTTGTGATTCGTTTTTCACAGCCATTCATTACGTTCAAGTTATTAAGCCGTGGTTGCAGACTCCAAATTGCTAAGAATGCTTTTTGACTTTACTATATCTTTTCTTGGAACATCTGTAGTTTTGGATTCGATTGTGTTGAATTTTGAGCAATTGAGTTTTATGCAATGGCAAGACTAATTATTATACGCCCATAGATTGTGAATTTATTGTTTTCCACTTTCTGGCAATATGTTTTCAGTAGCAAAGTCTGACGGCAACAGTCTATTCTATTTCATGTCATTAGATGATGAACAAACTCATTCCCAATTGTTCTTTCTTGATCTTTTAATCTGAGTATAATAATAATAAAAATAATAAAATGTACACATCACAATATATAAGTTTAAATCGAGGGAAACTTTTAATATTATGTGTACATAAAGGAAACTTTAGAATAAAAGCAAGGGAGGATGGCTTGAGCACAGATTGTGCCCTAGCCTATGGGCTGTCCAAGCCAGATTACTATTGCGGGCCTTAAAGCCACTTGATTTGGGCTTTTTATACCTTGGGAGTTGGACCGTATTGACAAGCCATCTCTGTATTGTTTGCCAAAGAAACCCTAGCGGTGTTCTATAAAATCCAAAACAATGGCCAGCAAGCGGCTGTTCTTCGGCGAAAACTTGAGAGCGGGAAGATGCAGATTTTCGTGAAGACCCTCACCGGCAAGACTATCACTCTCGAAGTCGAGAGCAGCGATACCATCGACAATGTCAAGGCTAAGATTCAAGACAAGGAAGGTAAATTCGTCATTCAACTTCATTTTTCAGCTACAAGCGATGTAGTTTGTACCTATTCATGATGAACAATGGTGTGGTTTGACAGGAATTCCACCGGATCAGCAGCGTCTGATCTTCGCTGGCAAGCAGCTCGAGGATGGCCGTACCTTGGCTGATTACAATATTCAGAAAGGTCTCCGCCTCTCTCTCTCTCTATCTATCTAATGAGTTTATATAGATTTTATTTCTCATCAAATGAATTATTTGATTGGGACTATTTCTTGTATTTGATTTAGAATCAACTCTTCATTTGGTGTTGAGGCTGCGAGGAGGCATTATCGAGCCCTCTTTGATGGCTTTGGCGCGCAAATACAATCAGGATAAGATGATTTGCCGCAAGTAAGCCCAGCACTGCATTTTCTTTTCCTGCAATTAAGTTTGTTGCTTTTTTGCTTGATGGTTTTCAACGATACGAGTTTTACTTAGGATGCTTGACTTAACTTCTATTGCAATGATGATGCATAAGAAGCTATACGGGCTCCCAAAAGAAATTTCCATTCTTCAACTTCTATTTTGCGCTGTCTGCAACTTTTTACTTGCAGGCATCATAGAAAACTGTTTTAGGACATATTTAGGTTTAGTGTTACTTAACACTTGTAGTAAATAACCAATATTTGTCATTCATTCCTGTACTTAAACCTGAATGCTAGTGATTTTATTTCACAGGAAGTACAAAAAAAGAGCCTTAGTATACCTATATGGATTGCTTGCATAATCGAATCTGCTTTCTATCAATTCCATTATAGGGTGCTTACTTTTGGCCAGCACGGTTCTTCTGATTTCATGTTTATTTTACTTGGGTTTATTTGTATGGTTGGATCATAAATCAAACTCTCTTTTGCTGTTGAAGTGCAATGGAGAGCATCTTAGGTCCAGATACTGATTTCCATTTCAACTTTGTCAGCTGCGATTCTTAATAGTTGGTTTATGTTATTTTATTTAGGTGTTTACTCGTGGTATTTATCAATATTGTTCTACCTTATTCTTGAGTGGTCCCTTTCAATTTCTCATTTCTGCATTTCTTAATCAAATTTATATTCTGTGCACTTGAAGTTTGCCAGTCTTTGCTATCTTTTAATCTCTTATAAGGGTGATTTACAGTTAATACAATCCAAAATAAGCTGTTTTGACTGTAGTTTATTTTGTTACTCAGAGGAACTGTAGTACTAGTGTTTTCATGTGCATGATTTGAAAGCCATTTCACCTTATAACTAGTGTGCTCTAATCTTGTTAATGCAATCCAGAATCAGTTGTTTTGATTGTAGTTTATTTTGTCACTCAGAGGAACCACAGTACTGGTGTTTTCATGTGCATGATGTGAAAGCCATTTCACCTTATGTCTAGTGTGTTCTAATCTTGTTATATTGTAATCAGTAAGTATATGTCATCTGGTTCTGCTTTTTGATGACTTTTTTTTGGGTACTTTGGCCGCTTGTTAGTCATTTATGTAATTTTTTGCCTGTCATTCTTGTTATTGTATCTTGCAGTTCCATGTCTTATTATATGGGGGGTTAAGTTGTGATATATGATGACTAATTTATGTTATTTTATTCTGTGGTTGCTAGATGCTATGCTCGTCTGCATCCAAGGGCTGTAAATTGCCGTAAGAAGAAATGTGGTCACAGCAACCAGGTCCGAGTGACTTTCCATTTGCATTGCCCTATACTTGTTTGCTGAGTTTACATGCTTAGGAACTTAATTCTATTGAGAAACTAAAAGCTTTTTTTCTGTATGTGTGTGTGCAGTTGAGGCCTAAGAAGAAGATCAAATAGGCGCCTGATCACACTTGTGTTTTAAGTTTGAAGTCAATTTTTGAATGGCGTGTCACTGTTCCCCCCCCCCACACCAATTTTTATTTTTTTTTGTTGAATTTGCAGTAAGCTAAGTGTTAAGTTGTTGAATGGTAAACGAATGGTTGACTGATAATATTATTTGCAAATTTTTGGCTATGGTTTTGGTTTGTTGTCTGTTTGGAATATATTTTTTTTGCGTTAGATGTGCATATTTACAGGTTTTGGCTTTTCGGTTTTTCTGGGTGAGACTGGCTTTTTGGTTTCCCGGGCGAGGCTTTTGTACGGCTGTGTTCGATGAAACTGGATGATTCAATGTTGCAGGGTTTCTTGTGGTTAAATAAACGCGGTTGATATTTCCCCATAATTAGGGTGAAGGAAATTTAACAACACCATTGAATCAAATAATCCAAGTACTTATCTAGTTAAGTTTGTTTATTCAACACCTTTATTCTATTTATTTCATTCATGCATTAATCTGATTTACAATTTCTTTTTTAATAAAAAAAGCAACAAGATGATCCACCAAAATTTCCTTCCTACAGTGGCTCTGTCATGTGTTGCTGGTGGAGTGACTCTCATCAAATCAAAACAAAAATAGAACACGTAATGGCCCAATGCTTGTTATCAATTCAAATCATTGGGTTACCAACGTTTTATATCCACTCTCTTTCAAATTTTGCCCATGATTAATAAATGTCGGAATGTCTACTTGCTTGCAGTTGAAGAGTGCACGGGGAGGAAGTGAGACACGACTTGAACAATATATTTATTCGAAGTTGCAATTTGGGAGGAAAGTTATAGTCCACCCCTTAGTGAACTAGAGATTGTCCGCCTCACGCATTGGATAAGTAATAAAAAAAAATATTGCAGGCGGAATGCTATTTGTTATATCCAGTTTTCAAGAACCCACAAGCCACGACACAGTTACTAGAATTTGAAAATTATTAATTATGTGTTTCAATTTTATTTTCACTATAAGAGATTTACTATCTAATCCCTTACCGTAAAATTTTCCTGGAATTCTTGCATGGTGAAATCTCGATAAACAGCTGGTTTCTCCGGCGACAACAGCCCCGGTAAAGGTCCGTAGAAACCACACCCCTTCCATTTGCTCAGATTAAAAAATTCAACAATGGAGATTCTCGGTTCCTTGCTGGAATTTGCCAACACTCTATGCTCAACACTTTTGTACTCTCCACTAGAAACTATCTGCAAGTACTCATGATCAAAGATATAAACAAGATCAATCTCGGAATTTATATTAATAAATTAACCTGCAATTGTGATAATCAATCCATTATTTTTGATAGTTTAATTGTCTATTAAAAAATATTGCTATCTGAAGAAAATCTCCGATGTTTATAATCAGCCCCCCGTGCACAGGCTTGACATCCACCCAATCATCTTCATGCTTCACCTGCAACCCCGGAACCTGATTGTGCAGCAACACAGTCACAACCCCAGGATCTGTATGTAATGTAATCCCCACCGTCAGATCCGGCTGAGGACAATAAGGACAACAATGTCCCACCAAAGCCTAGCTTCACTGAACGTCAGCTCCTTCACTCAACAATTCCATCACTGTTTCAGCCACCTTCGTTGCGCACAAATCCCATTAAACATTTCTGGAAATCTCCGGCAGCTCGTTTGTATCCAGCGGCTTCGGCCCCATCCACGCCCGCAAGGAATCGTGCCAGCTTGCTGCTTTTGCGCGGTACAAATCATAGTTGCTTGCGAACATTACGCCGCATCCTTCCTCTCGCTTATAGTACTTATGCTTTGATGGCTTGGATTGTTGAATCCAGAACAGATATGGGAATTCCGTGATTGGTTACCTGAAAGATTCTGGGACGTTGAGTGCTGAATTCTAAGCTTGAAATGTCAATCATGGGGATTTATTTGTGTTTGGAGGAGGAAAGTTTGGGGTTCGAATGAATTTCCGGTGAGTGTATAAAGAAGTGAGAGATTGTTTTGATGCCTGAATCGGAGAGACCCTTGACTCCGATTTTGGATTAATCGAATTTCCTCACTTTCTCAAATGAAAAAGAAAAGGAAGTTGCATGAACAGTGTCGGCCATTTAACTAAGTTCAGAGAGTTCCGTGTGATTTTGCAGGTGCTAGTAACGCTGAATTTATATACCTGGAAAGACAGAATCACTTTTAATTTTATATAAATTTTTTATATTATTAACATAATTTAAATGACAAAATTTTGCGTCCCTATGCACTAATCGTGACTTTAAATTAATAGAAATGATTAGACAGTACTTCCCCACATTCCATCGTTCCAATCCAGTGTATGCTTGCCATCAACTCAGTTGAGATTACAAACTGATGTGTTTGGTAGTCAAGAAAACTTGACACTTGATTCAAATAGTAGCCACATGATTTATTCCTTCACATTCCCCCTCAAACTCAACAGTCTAAGAAGAATATTTAGTTTCTTGCGAACATGATGAAACTGAGAAAATACTAATGGCTTGGTTAATGCATCAGCAACTTGGTCTTGACTTGGAACATGTCTGACTTATAGCATCTTATTCAGCCCCTTGTCCTTAACAAATGTACATCCAATTCAATAAGCTTAGTAGAAGAATGAAATACTAAATTTTGAGCTAATGTTTAAGCACTAACATTATCACATTGTAGAATAGGTCATGAAGATGGAACTATATTTACTATTTAATATTTTATTTATTATATTTTAAAATAATTTAAAATTAATAATTATAAATATGATAGTACTAAATATATAAACTTGTATATAATACAAATCCATTCATACAAGATAGCACTCTCCTATATTTTTACGAGAGTTCAAAAAGAAATTATATAAGACGTGATAATAATATAATTTTATCAAAGAACTTGTATTTATAATATTATTATTTATTAATATATTTTTAATTTTTAATTTTATTTTAAAGGACCAAAAACCTGAATAAGATAGAACTGATAATCCTAATTTATTTTATGTTTTACATATTATTCTGTTTAAGTGATCACGAGAATTTAACTGGCCCAAAACTCAATCAATCATCATTGCTGATTCTAAAAAAGATTTTTTCGTATTTATGTCAAAATGGGTAATATACACAAGTTTTAATTTAATTTTTCTAAAAAGAAAAAAAGATGAAGGTTAATACTTCACAATTTCAAATTTAAAGATGAATGTTTATAATTAAGGGATTAGAATGTGTTAGGTTTTGTTATTCTAGACGTTTGTTTTGGTGGCTTGTTGCCACTCAATCAATAAATAACTATTCTTAAAGATTCTTGTACCACATTATGTAGATGTGAGCTATTTCTTTCTTGTTCCAGCTTGTTATGTAAGGCAATATAAATGGCCAACTTTGTTCTTTAATTTCATGAGAGATTTCTTCCAATTTATGCATTCCTTCCTAGATTTTTCTACATTCAAAAAAATTGATCTAAGATAGAATTTATAATTTATTTAAAGAAAAGAAAAGAAGATGATGGTTATTATTTTGAATGGGGTGATCGTGAGCAAGAAGCAGTTTTGTTTGATGAGAATAAATAGGGGAGTGAATTTGATCCTGATACTGATAGTAGTAGAAGAAGAAAGTAGGAGAATTTTTCCTTTGATTATTTTACTGAAGAAACATTTCCTAGCTCCAATACATAGAGGATTAGGGGATTACCAGTTTGGATGATAGACTATGAAACAAGAGAACGACTTTCTGAAGAAGATAATGAAGTTCATTTGGCCAGTTTGTAACTGTTGATCCTATTCACTTTGAAGCCACCGTCAAGACTAAGAAATGAAGGAGAATCATAGATGTGGAAATGAAATCAATAAAAAAATGACACGTGGGAATTGATGGAGCTACCTGAGGGAGGAAAGAAGGTTGGAATGAAGTAGATTTATAAGGCTAAATTTAATGTAAATGGAGAAGTGGACAAATATAAGGCTAGGCCTGTGGTGAAGAGGTATACGCTCAATAGCATGGCATATACTATTCAGAAGTATTTGCACCTATAACACGCATGGAGACAATTAGTTTCGTGGTAGCACTTATAGCTAAAAAAGGATAAAGTACCTATCAACTAGACATGAAGTATCTGCTTTTACATAGTGTGTTGAGAAAAGATTTTGTGGAGCTAGCTTATAGTTATGAACAAAAGGTTTATAAGTTAAAGAATGCACTTTACGTGCTTAAGCAAGCATCGCGTGCTTGTATGGTCATATAGAATCCTATTTCATGAACAAAGGTTTTGAGAAGAATGATTACAAGCATATTTGGTTCATCAAGACGAAAAAAGAAGGCAAAGTATTAATTGTAAGTTCATGTGTTGATGATTTCATTTTTATTGAAAATAATGAATTGATTTTTACAAAGTTTAAAAATTTCATAAAGCATGAGTTCAACATGATGAATCTTGGTAAAATGATGCATCTCCTTGGTCTTGAAGTCTTGCAAAGATCATATGGTGTTTTTTCCATTTAGAAAAGTATGCATTGGAGGTGTTGCAAAGGTTTGGAATGGATAAAAGTAATTATGTTCATAATCCATTATCCTTAGCTTTAACCTCGAAAAGAATGAAGGTGGAGTTAAAGTTGGAGAAAACTTACTATAAATAAGTTGTGGATAGTCTGTCACAGCTACTCAACTAGGCATGGTGTTTGTGGTGAGTCTTACTAATAGGTCTGTGGAGAATCCAACTAAACTTCATTTGCAAGCAGAAAAAGGGTCTAAGATATTTGAAGGGAACAACAGGGTTTGGAAATTTCTATAGGAAAGAAGGAGATAATGAACTTATTTCTTACACCGACAATGATTATGTTAGAGAATCAAAAGATAGAAAGAACACTTCAAGTTGTGTGTTTTTATTGAGTTTAGGAGCAAGCAGTATTTTGGTCATCCAAAAGGCAACCGGTGGTAAATCTATCTACTACAGAAGCAAAGTTCATCGCTGCAACTTCACGTGCATGCCAGACAGTGTGGTTGGAAATGGTGTTGGAAAGCTAGATCACAATCAAGAAAAGTCTGTGATAGTAGCTTTTCGATAAAACTTTCTATAAACCCAGTAATGCATGGTTGTAATAAGTACATAGATGTGCATTTCCATTTCCCTCGAGATCTCACAAAGGCTATTGTAAAGTTGATGCACCACAGCACATAGGAATAATTGGCTGATGTGATAACTACACCACTCAAGTTGGATGTTTTCTTGAATCTGCGTGGGCTATTGAGATTTTATTCTGAAATTGATATAAACTAAGTGCTTGTAACATTCAGTTTGATGGTGGAATTGTTAGGTTTTGTTATTCTATATGTTAGGTTTGTTTTCGTAGTTTGTTGCCACTCGGTCAATAAAATCCTACTCTCAAGGATTCATGTTTCTTTGATTTAGTCTTACTACGTTACTAATATTTGTTAGACTGCATTGTTTATTTTTCGTTCATGTTTATTATGTAAGGCTATGTAATAGCCAATGTTACTCTTTAATTCAATAAGAGATTTCTCCCAATTTTTGTATCTTCTTCATGGAATTTTCTGGTTCCTAACAGAATGATTTATAATGTATTTAAAGAAAAGAAAAGAAGAGAAGATGATGGATAATATTTTAAAATTTTAGACATTGTTAATGTTTGCACGTACTATTAAAAATTAGGGTGATCCAAAACCAATGACACAATCTTTAAAATAGCTACAACAATAATAGGTTAATTTACGTGCCAATTATGAATTAAAAATTATTACATTTTAATCTAAAAAATAGTTTAAATTAATACTATTTAATTTTGAAATATAAATTTGACAGTAAGGTTAAAATAACAATATTTAAATTTTAATACTCTTTTCTCGTAAAGTTGTACTCATTCAAAAGGTTCATCACCTATGAATTCAAATATCATACTTAACCGACACAAATTGTTAAATAATATTAAACTCTAAATCTCTTATACCATTCAAAAAATTTTGCTCTTGCTCATTCAAATTTTGACAATAAAATATTTTATTTTTATTGTTATACTCTCAAAAACTTGAAAGTTTTCATAGTATATTAGATGTGTATAATATAAGAGGCACATTATTAATTTTTATAAACTAACTTGTAATTGTATTTGTTTGACATAAGCTGCCAAGTGAAATAATTTTTTTTAATAGTAATTAAGATATTTTATAGTTAAAAATACTCTAAATAATAAGGATTAAAATATTTTATTATTATTATTAATTAACACCATTTGAAATTTTATATAATAAAATTAAAATTTTAATATAAATTATGAATTTTATATGATTCTAAATTAATTTGTTAAAGAATTAATATGCATATGTATAATTAGAAACTTTTTAGATAAATAGTATTATGTTTGTTTTATAAAATATATTCAACAAAGTTTTAAAATTAAATAACATTATGTATAAGGTTTTACTTATAAAGAATAAACAAATTGTAAATATATTATCTTTTAATTAATCAATTCAAAGTTAGAAAAGACGTAAGTGTGTCTTTTTTACAAAATTTAATACGAAATAAAATTGATATCAATTTTATAAGAAGTATTTGGTAAAATCCCATAATAAAAATAATAAAATATTGAGATTTACATAAAAAAAAAGAAAAATTGTGTTTATGGGATTTGAATTAATTAATAAATTTTTATGAAAAATAATATCAAAGTCCACATAAAAAATAATGTTGATACAGATTATAGAATTTGAAATAACAAAAATAAATAAGTACTAAAAAAAAAGATAAGAATGGTTATTTTTTGTATAAATAGGGTTTAACACGAAGATTTTAGTTTTAATTTTTTTAACGAGGTAAATAAAGAACATGAATTTTAAAAGATTTTGAGCGTGGTTTCAATAGTATCACTCTTTTAAAAAAATATTTTATAAAAGACCAAATTATAACTACATGAAAAATAAAAGAGTAAACTATAACTATAGAAAATAAAATATTATTATTATTATTGTAAAAGTTTAATTGTAAGTAGAGTAGCAAGAAATTATAAGTTAAATTTAGGAGAATGAGACAATTCATTCGGAAAAAATAACTCAACTACTAAGAATTTTAATAATAATAAAGATATTTTAATTGTTAGGAATGATAAAAATCTACTGTGAATTTTAATAATTATTGTATAAAATAATTGTTATGATAAATTTGCACAAGTTGAGAAAAGAAATCAAAAAGAAACCATTGGAAAAGAACATACAGGGAGAAGCAGCTTCAGTTAATTTGTTTCATGTAAACATTATAATTAACATCCATGATAATTGATGTTCATAACATGTAGAAAATTTCAAAAGCACGAGAATTTGATGAATTGTGGAAACCACATAATGTTAGAAGAGACGACTCTTATTCCATGCCTCATAACTCCACTCCATCAATTGTCTATATGTTGATCACAAACCCTAATTTTTTTCTGGACTGAAACCCTAAAACTATTTAGGTTTCCTATCCCCTTCCATTATCAGTTCATCTGGGCTGGTTTGTTCATACTCCAGGCATTAAGTTTTTCTACAGTTATAATCTCACTTCCATTGTTGAATACATACAAATGTGCATGATTATTTGTTGCTAGAGTTGGATAAACCCGAGATGTGATGCATGTTTTCCCTCCTGCTCCAAAACTTTCCACGGCAGAATGATCGATCTGCAAAAGAACCAAAAAATTGTTTGTTCACCATCAAAGCATTGTCACAGAAAAGAAATAGAGAGAAAATTTGTCCATGAATTAATGAATTTAAGCATACCAAACTCCTAAGAGAGAGCTTCTTATCAGTTAAATCTACGTCTACCAAGCCAGCAGACGACGGTTTGTACATCCCTTTGGTCTTCAGAGACGAACTGTTGCAAGAAGCAAAATTAAAACGAAAATAAAAGACGGTTAACATGTGCTCAAAGAATACAAGTTAAGAGCAAAGGAGATAAATAAATTCTCAACATGTTTCTGTAATTCAAAAGAATTCTGTATTTTGATTTGTGGTAAGGCCAAAACGAACCTGCGAGCATCAGAGCAGAAGAGAACTACATGCTTTTTCTCAGCCTTGAATATTCTGAAGAAGACAGGAGTGAATTCTTCGAGGTTCTTTGAAGCCAATGTCAAGAGGCCGAACGGTCCAACTCGTCCCTGATTTGAACCCACTCGACTGCAAAGGTGCTCAGCGTCAAACTTGGCCCATCTGGGATCGAATTTCTCGGCTTTTTCCAAGCTATGCAGCGTGAAAGTCACCTCAACATCAGCCTGTGAAGAGCATCAAAAGGAGCAAATATGCAATAAAAAAGAATTATAACAAAAAACAAATTGTTTATTAAGAATAAATTAAAAATAAAAAAATTATAAATTTTTTTTATTATATTAATTAAATAATAATTTTTTAAAATTATTTATATTCATTATCATTAAATAAAATTTTTATTTTATCGATTAAATAATTTAATTAAGTTTTTTTTTACTACATTCGTATTATCAATTTTTTTTAGTAAAAAAAAATTAATAAGAGCAAACGATAAAATAGTAAAGATGAAATTTTTAAAAAAGATTGAGAAATTGAGAAATAAACCTTCATTTTTGTAAATTTAAGAGGCAAAATTCTGAAATGATTAGAATATTTATTTTTTAAAAATATAAATATATATATATATATATATTTTAGAATTAAGGTGGACAATTAACTATAAATGAGAGAATAATTAATAAATATTAAATTTTAAATAAAAATAATTTTTTAATAAAACAAGAAGGCAGAGCAGAGCATACCTGGGCAGCCGTAATTCCTTTAACTTCAACATGATCTCCGATTTTAAGCTGTTGGTTGTTTATTTGAACGTTTTTGGCCCTTAGAGTTTCTATCTCTTCAACTGGCCATTGTAGCAATTGTTTCCCATTAGGATCAAGCCACACCTTCCTCGGAATTGTCTAAACCATAATTATGAATTAAACAAAATCAAAAATATGAAACTTCATTGAATAAATAGAAAATTTATTTAATTCTACCTGAATTCCAGCCCAGCCTTTTTTTATATCATTAGAAGGAGAATCTGATTCATTGGCCCAACCCCACAAAATTCTCCTATTCTTTGCACTGTCAAAGAATGTTTTTGATGCATAGAAGTTTCCATAATCATATCTCAACCCCCTCCATCCATCGACTAAATTTTCATCAGGCACATACTTGTCCTCGTCCCTGAAATATGTGCCAATGGTGTAGTATTCATACCTTGTTACATCTAGACTAACCTTGAGAACATGCTTCACATTTTCCCCGGAAAATGAAGTATCCAACCCTAATTTGCCACGAAGCGATACCGGGTAAAAATCTGGGCATTCCCACATACCCGTTTTAGCCTTGGAGTGGATAGGGTGTTTCGCCTTAGTCCATGTCAGGAAATCCCTACTTCTATACAAATACGCTATCCCCCTATGCTTTCTTTTGCTACCAACTAACATCCTCCAATGTCCATCTTTTTCCCACCACGCCGTGGTTGGATCACGGAAGGCGCTTGCATTAACGCCTACCGGGAAGACCACAGGGTTGTTGTCGGGCTTGATCCACTTACGGAGATATGGATCGGATAGGTTTGCTGGTATGGCGTAGTTTTGGAGTTGTCTTTCTTTGGAGTCGATACCGGTGTAGAGAATTACGGGCTTGTTGCCGGGGAGAATAGTGGCAGATCCGGACCAACATCCCTTAATGTCAAATGGCTTTGAAGGGTAGATTGCAGGCTCAAGTGCTTTCCAATTGATCAAATCTTTGGACACAGAATGAGCCCAAACAATGTTGCCCCATACTGCACCTTTGGGGTTGTATTGGTAGAATAGATGGTAAATACCATTATAGTACATAGGACCTATTTGAATTAAGGAGAAAATTAGTACAAAATATAAAGAATACTGGTACAAAAATGGTCATACACTGCAATATATTTCAATTTTTGTAATTCTAAGTGTTAGTTATACAAGGTATACCACACTTAAACAATCCTTAAAACTATTTCAGACGAAAAGTACAAAGTTATACAAGCTTGCTTGTGTTGGAGTGACTCACCATTTGGATCTGTGGTTTGGTGTGTCATGCGAATTTAGGCACCGAGGGAACAAGACAAGAAGAGAAAGAAACAACATTAGTGAACAGTTATGTATATTGTCAATCTTCAAAATCAGATTGTGAAATCAATGTAGATTGGATTGTTAACAAGTATTTACACGTCATACAGATTGTGAAATCAAATTGTATTATTATAAAATTATTTTAATTATAATATCAACACTCAATATATATATATATATATATATGCGCATGCCTTTTTAAAATGTAAAGATTCTAAGCAATGGAAAAGTAAAATTCTCCACTAATTCAAGCTCAAAGAGACTATCAAAATGACTACCAAACTGTCCACTATGTAACGACAATTAATTTATTAAACGTCAGTGTGTGAAATACAAGCAGAACTAAGCCGTAAACTGACGAAACACTTGCATATTTCATGGCGTATGATCACTATACACAAAAATAAAATAAAATAATCCAAAGGAAGCAAAAACCCAACATTATTTTGGCAAGATAGAAGTCAAATTATCAAAAAAAAAGAAGCAACTCTACGAATAAGAAATTGATATATGTGATAGGAAGTGTAGCTTAGACCAACTAAGAACCACTCAAGCTAGCATACCTACTTAGATTGCACAGGTGGTCCAAACATGATTCCCAATTTTATCAAAAGAAGGTATCCACCGATCACTATTTTTTAAAGCATTTGCAGCGTACAAACAATTTGCAGCAAGACAAGCAGCACAAAATATCAAATTGAAATATTAAGACCAAAAGGATCAAAATTAAAAAGAAATATATATATATATATATAAGTTCTTATTGCGAGGCAGTGGAAGTGGGTATCATAGTTAAAAGCACTTTTTATCTCAAAAAGATACTGTATTAAATAGATAGTGCAAGTCTATTTCACTAGTACTTTTTTATCTCATGGGATTTAAGTTTGTAACAACCTTCTCTTTTTATTATAAAATTTAGACATGCAAGTGACACAAGTTTTAAATTGTAAAATAAAATTATTAAACTTTAAATATTAAATATTAATAAAAAAATTAATAAATTTATAAAAAATAAATATTTAATAAAATTAGTGATGATAAATTTCAAAACTCACACAAGTTCATCTTTTTTTTAAACTTTTTCTTAAAAAAACACATATTTTATAATATGTTCATAGAAAAAATATCAATTTTAAAATTTATTATTTTAGAAGATGTTTACGGAATAAGATTATTTTTTTAAAGAATTTTATTAAATATCCCCCTTTAAAATTAAAAAAATTGTAAAAAGCAATGTAACATGTATATATAATAAAATTCTTGCCTTTTTATTTATATTATAATTTGTTCAAGCATTCATATTCATTGTTATTATTCTCAAAAGGGCAAAATTAATCTCATTAAAATCATTTGTACTTGGTCATACATGAATCTCGTTATCCAATTTCGTTAAGATATAATAAAGAGAAAATGCCGGTCATTGGGGAATCTGAAATTCGAGTTATTTCAAGCAAAGTGATGGCTTATATGAACTTAATTGGCACTTTATTTTTGCTGTGACTTTACCCTATTGTTTTGACTTTCACAATTGGGAGATCCCATAATTTTAAAACTATGCAATATCCCGACAACATGCAGGTTATAATGATTAATAATTGTTTATGCATGGTGTGGCAAACAAAGTGCAGAAGAAAATTTCAGACCTGTTATTCTGTTTTCAAAGTCCATAACGCCTCTTCACCACTCATTCAAACATCGTTTGGTGTAATAGCTTCCTTCATTCTCACCAGTTATTGCCAGAATTGCAACAATCAAAGCATTGTTTTCGGAATATTCAAAGCAATATTTTTCCAAAAATGGCTCCAAAAATTCCATCATTTAGTATAAATGATTCAATTATAAAAGCAATGACAAACCCACAAAAAAATGATAATAAAAAGGACATTAATGTAAAATAATAATAATAATAATAAAGAAACAACCACAGCGAGAACTTTCTGGGAATTCAGAATCTTTGAACACATAATCAAGCCCTGCAACAATTGAATAAATAAATCTCTGTAAAGTGAATGCGAAGAGAGAAATACATACCATTGATCCAGTGCTTAGGAGGCTGAAAGTGATAGCCAGTTCTGTGGAGTTGCTTCACCTTAACAGCAGAAAGAGACTGAAATTCTGGGTAAATCTTGTGAGAAGCCTCAACGCCATTGTTGTTTGTTATCACACAAAGACAAGCAAGCAATATAAAAATAGAGAGAAACTTTGGCACTGCCATTGAAAATCAAAACAAAACACAAAAATGAAAGTGATGATAGACAGACTCAATGAGAAGGTTTATTTATAGTGGCAAAGCCAAAGCCAAGACTGTGGTAGGTGTTTAAAGTGACACAATTTTTCTTTTTTAATTTCCCACTGAATAATAATGAATTGGAAGAATGAGTTAACAGGTAACTGCAATAGGCATATGTAATTTTGGATATTTGACTCCAAAAAGGATTCGATTTTGATAATCTCTTAATTACTTTTGCGGTAATCTTAGGAAGTTATTTATTTTCCTATTTTGGTGGGCCGTTGATTTTATCCAGGTTTGTAGTTCACAATTTTGGTCAGATAAGTATGACTATCAAATCAATGGGTTTATACATAATGAGTTAATTATTGTGATAATGAAATAATATTTCAGTTATTAAATTACTCAAATTCCCACCGTTTTGATTTTCTCAAGAAGCTGCTAATGAAATTAATTATTTGAACGTTATACTCTAGAAAATTTTGGAAAAACAAATTAATTAATTAATTATTAATTGTATTAACAAATTTTGGACAGCAGGGACCTTCTTGAAAAATAACTATAAATGAATGTCCTTACTTGTGATTATGTTAAATTTAGAGAGTTACTCCATCAATCACTTATATTGTCATGAAATGTAGGTAGAAATTAAATGTAATCTTAATTGTTTTTGTTTAGCATGGGGAGTTCTGCTTAAGCTTTTATTGACTTGTGTCTCATGCAAACTCCAAAGCTAGAGATTACAGTTGCCGATAATAAGATGAACAGTCAAATATTCTAATTTAACGATTAGGGATAAGTTCTGATAATTACTTTTCGAAAAGGCTCTTGAAGATTAATCCCAAAAGCACTTTTCATTTTTGTCCTTTTTAGCCCAATACTACAACAGAAATTGATTGTTTTAAGAATTAATCTTTGATCAGCTGGGAATGTTCAATCTTTTCTTTTTTTTAGTGTAATCTCAATTCTTAACCATTAGAACAAAATATATGAATAATTAAGTATACGTTTAAATGACATTTTTAATTAAAATGTACTAATTCTATTATAATTAATTTTGAAATTTGCTAAATTATACTAAATTTAGTATTCTTTACTTGTTCAATTCAACGATCAAAAAATCAACGAAAAATCTTAAAATTATTTTAATTTTTGTGTTATAATTTTAAGTAAAATTATCTATTTTAATTTCAAAGTATTCAAATTATATAAACGGTGTCATATAATATTGATATGTATTAATCAATTTAAACTATCAATTGACATACATAAATAATAACAAAGATTTTGTACCAACTCAATCTTTAATCTTAATTTTTTGACACCTAAAAACCAGGCATCATTCTCAAAACCCTCAATTAAATGAAATATAATGCATTGACAAAGGACAAAATTGGATCAAGTGGGATATTAACTTTGGTGGAAATATAAAACCAAAAGCATAAAGTGCGAACATGAATTAATCTTGGATTTATAAGTGCAAGTATGCAATACTATTTAATAAATTAATATTTTAGATTAATAATAAACCAATAACGAACTAAATTCAAAATGGTCACATCCACAAAAAAGAAGTACCGAACTTGTATCATAGTTGATACTTTATTACTAAATTCGTTTCAATGATTCTTAGTATTTGTTAAATTTATACGAATATCTATGAATTTTTAGTGAAATTTTTTATTTTTTTCAATTACACTTGTATTGTTATAAAATATTTAATTTAAACTTATAATATATTCAATTAAATTGATAAATTTTTAGCATTAATTCAAAATAAAATACATAAATCATATCAAATATTAAATTCATTAACATAAAAAAAATTAAAACATAATAATTTTATAAAAAAAATACAATCATTTTATAAATTTATGCATAAAAATTACACAATATATGACAAGTGATTTTTAAAAAATATATCTATTAAGTATTATTAAAAAATTACAAAGTATACTTACTCTAATGACTTGCTTAATACTAAAATAGAAAATTAAAATTTCAAATAATATTTACTTTAGATTTAATGTAAAGTTTTAAAATAATACAAATTTTGTAAAAGATAAATTTAAATAAATTATAAAATATATTTTTGTTATCTAAACAAAATATAATTTTATAATCCATATTCTAACATTCTTTTAAAACTGTATTATTTTAGATAAATTAATTAATCATCAAATAGATTTTATTGTATTTTTTAAAGCTATACGTTAATTACATTACATTGCTCTAAATGATCAAATATATATATATATATATTTTAATCTTATCTCGTCATGAAATAATTTTAATATGCATGTAAAATGCTAATAATTTTTTAAAAAATAATAATATGAAAAAAATTATTTGAAAAATATTTCTTATATTGTTTAGTACAAATCTAGAAACAATTATATATATAATATATATATATATATATATGCGCATAGTGATGTATAAAATAAAATAATTTTTTATTTTCTTATTAATTAATCTTCTATGAATTACTTATATAATGAGTTAGAGTTATAATTAATAAAGACACTTTAAAAATTTAAATTAAGTGAAAGTTAAATAAAATAAATTTTGAATAATAATACATATTTTTAAAAAATTAATAATATATAAAAACTAAATCTATATAAATACTCGATAAATATTTATTCATACCGTATCTATACTAAATTCGCTAAGGATTTTAATTTTTTTTTCTTACACCCATTAAAAATAATATCAAATCCATCCCACTAAAATTTAATACTAATAATTTTGCGAGTAAAATTATCATGCCTATATCGGGCTATGATGTGAAAGTGCTTAATTTGCTGTAGCTAGCTTGAGCCAAAATACTACAGTGTGAATATAGGGAGAGATAATATAGGGACATATGCATGTGCTGGTTTATATTCTTTACCATCTTAAAATCAATGAAGTTACATTAATTATACCAATTTGGAGGTGCAAATAAACCCTTTCTTCAAATCCAGTTGCAGCTGCGTTGTTTGTAAATGGCAATGATGAGTTGCAGAATGATACTTGTACATGCACTGACTTAGTGTAGTTATGGTCAAAATTCTATACAAAGTCATTCATATATATATTAAGAATATTAAATATCTTAATTTGCATAAATTGTATTGATATATCACTTATTATTATAATACAATTATCTAATTATCAAATGCATAGTAATTAATCGATGTTACTTTAATTTTGTAAACCTAACATTGTTGAGTTTGTATATCTTGTGTTACATAACTCTAGCATCAATTTAAAACCTAGCATTGCCTCTATAGCATTATTTGACTGCATGTATTGACTAGAGAATAACAAATTGAGGTAATGGTAAAGTGGGGGTATGAGGCATGCATACAAATGTGCATGCATAGATGTCACAAGGCATGGTAGTTTTGAAATTTTTACCCAATTTCTGTCAATTTTTAATGTTGCTTGCATACATGAATCTTCCTTGACGCTAAATAAATCAAAAGGCATTTTATTTTCCCAACTTTGCCAAAAATTGATTGCATGATTCATTCAATGTCTTGATAGTTCAAAGCTTCGTAGCCATCCGAGTGTCTGCCGGAAATTCCATGTGCAATTATTTCATTGTCATTATTTCATGTGAAATTTGGTAGAATATTTGAGAAAGCGAGTACCCCAATTTCACATGAAGTAATGACAAGGAAATAATTGCACATGGAATTTCCAGCAAACACTCGGATAGCTACTAAGCTTTGAACTATCAACACATTGAATGAATCATGCAATCAATTTTTGGCAAAGTTGGGAAAATAAATGCCTTTTGATTTATTTGGCTTCAGGGAAGATTCCTATATGCAACATATACATACAATACATATATATATATCATGATATATATAATTGTAAAATATTAAACAAATTTGTTACACATACAGACTCCTGCTCCCATCGACACGCAAGCTCGGGCTCCCAACCTCACAGGCTCGTGTTACACATGCATGATCTTGTTCCCTTAATAATTCAAGAGAAAAATAAGAATGTTAAGTTGAAATCTTCATATATATATAGAAATCAAATTATTCATAATCTAATTAAATGTCTAATATTTTTATGTATTATTTTTTTAAAAAAAAAGTTAAAATACTTATTAATATCTTATTTTATTAAAGAGGTGGCTAAGAAAAAATTATTTTAAAATATAAAATAATAATAATAATAAATAATGTGATAATAAAAGTGAAAATTTAAACTAGTAGATATAATTTTATTAACATTATTTTAATTAAAATCATTCAATATGAAATTTAGTCTTGAATGGTAACCTTAAAATCATGTTATTAATTTTTTTTTCTTTCGTGTAAAGGATAGTTAACTAAAATTAAAATTTTAATTTTAAATCTCATCATAAGTTAAGTATTATTTAATAAAATTAATGATAATATTTTATAATTTTGAAAATAATTTATTATTCTATTTTATTATTTAATTAATAGCTAATAACTCATTTTACCAATATTTAAATAATTGAGAGAAGAAATAGTATAAGTAGTGATGTTCATTGCTTAAATTAGTAAATAGTAAAGATATCAATGAACTTTGTTTATAAAAAGGAGTTATTGTATTATTATTTAAGCTTCTCATTTAAAACGTCAATTAAATCCAACTATAATATTAATTGGGTCATTTGCGAAAGTTTAATTTTATAAATGACTTTGTTATTTGCATTTTCTCGTTTAGATCTCTATTTATTTTTAAGTTTTGTAATTTAGTCTCTGAGTAATTGTTATATTTGAAGATAGTAGAATTTCTCGATAGTTCCATATGACAATAATTATTGCAATTGTAACTATATTTAGTAATTTTGTTTGTTATTAATATTTTATGTTATATTTATTATATTTTAATAATTATTATTATGTAATTATTTGTAAAATAAAGTTTCACAACATTCATCTTAGTCAAACTATACATCTAACACCTACAATTTTGTGATTTTGAAAATAATTCATTAGACCATTTTGTTGTTTGATTAATAAATAATAAATTATAAATATTTAAGTAATTGAGTGAAGAAATAGTACATAATAAAGGTTTAATAGAGAAAATTATTAATTCTTAGTGCATGGATGGGATTGCATTGGATTGTCACCAAACCCAAATTATGTTTGGTATTTTCTCCTAAAATGATTACTAAACATCAAACTTCAAATTTTATTAACCAAACATGAATACATTATTAGTTAACATATGATTATCTAATTTAAACTTATAAACATCTTATCAAAATAATTAAAATTTTAAACTAATAAATAATTATTTGAGAATCCAATGCAAACTCAAGCATATTAAGAATATATGTTAACCCATTTTGTCATTTTTGTTGTCACACTTGCATGCCCTCCAAAGTAGATATTTTTCAACATTGAAAGGACTCTTTAGCTGAGGAAGCGAGATGCTTTTCAATTTTGAAGAAAATTATAAAAGCAATATTGAGTAGCCCATATGCAAAAACTTACCAAATTTAGCCAACAATAGGCATCAAATGCCCAACTTTTGATGCTTTCAAAAAGGATTTTGTATTCGTTCTGCTTAACATTCATGTAAAAGCAGAATATGCCTAACTCTAAAAGCAAATAAATCAAGTGATTTCTCGCAAATCTGGAAGCCAATAAGTATTGCCATCACAAAAAGAATGCCTCTATAATTAGCTTTAGTGAATTCAGTTCATGCTATGTGCAGCTTCCGATCCTGTGTATGCCCTAGAATTTGTCTGGAATTCACTTAATTTCTAAGTGCTTTGGATGTAGCCTGCCGTTTCCAAATTTGCTTTTGACAAAGAGAGCAAAACTCTCGTGTATGCATGTCGTGATAAGATATCTATCGAAATTTGGCTAAAGTCTGTCATTTAAGATCTCCAAATGGTAACCAATCAACACCACAAAATTGATGTTTTCTAGTGCATGAACTTCGGAGATTAATCTTATTTATACTAAAATAAGAGAAATTTATGTTCATATTATATATATTATTTAATATGACATAAATATAAATGAAAATCTTCTATTTTGATTCAAACTTTAATTATTGATTAATCATTTTACTTTTTTATGTTAGCCTAATATAGTAAATTTTGTTTACAATTTTATTGTTGGAACCGAAATAATTTAATTATTACAAGAATGTTATAATTTAACAAAAGTATAATTACCTAAATTATTATTTCGACTTCCGCATAAATATATCTATGCCAGTGAATTTTTACGTACTTTTAAATTAAAAAATGTAGTAACAATTTTAAAAAATAAATTATTATTTTAAATAATTTTTAAAAAATATTTTATTTTATCTTTTTTTTAATGTAATATAGCATATTTTTTAGTAATATAAAAATTATTCTTATTATGGAAAAGTAATTTCTTTTAAATGTGATCTAAAAATATTATAATTTATTTTTATTTATAATTAATTCAAATTAAGATCAAATTTTTTATTGTTGTACCAAAATTATTCATATATAAAATTTATTTTTTTTGTTTCATATGATTTTTTTATTAAGTTATCTGTTTAATGGATTATATATAATTATAATTATTTTTAAAATATCCCCAACAGTTTTTGAACAGTTGACTGCATGGGTGATTGGGTAGTGAAAGAAGCAGAGAGCTCTATTATTTTTGGTGAGCCTTTATAGAAAAATAAGAAAGAAAAAGTGCTCAAATAAAAGTGCTTTTTTTAAAAAGCAATTGGAAGCACAGGCGACAAAGCACTTACCAAGCTATTTTTCAGAAATCACTTTGAACACTTTTAGTCTCAAGATCTCTCATTCCCATGTGAGTTTAAACACTACAAAATACTGAAAAGTATATTTGTAATTATGTTAAAGCACTTTTGAAGATTAAAAAAATAATAATAATTATCTTTGTCGACATAGTACAGATGTATGTAAATTATGAAGGCCGTAGCTCGGTCTGGCCATTTCAGCTCTGGCGAAAGCAGCAAATATATACAAGAAACTGCAGCAAGCAGTTGTACATACTGTAGAAATTTTTAACCATATGTATCTTGAGAAGAAGAGAATTCCAACAATGGCATCCGCCATCATCAATCATAAGAAATAGAATAGGTAATGAGAAACAATGGAGACCGCAAATGGAGGGTCATCGCTTATTCTTAACAGCTAATATCAGAATGTCTTAACGGAAACGAGCAGAAACTTGTTTTCTATCTAACAAAGGATAGACCAAAAGGGTGCCAAGTATGATAATTCAGAACTGCATCGGTTTCCCTCGCAAAACTTGTGCTTGGTTGCTGCAAAATCAGCGGGTTTTCTTGTCTTAACAAAGAAACTGTGCATAACTTCCCACTCTTAAGGATTGTCATAGATGGCGCCAAATTCCCAGCCAAGATGTATGATAATTGCAATACTTTAAACGTCGCTTAATTAAGACACACACACATTTGTACAGACATAATTCAAGCACTTCTACAGTTGACGCCAATTTCATGTAGTTTATCAATCAGAGTGTGCTCAAGCCCACTGTTTCAACAATCTCAAGTCCATCAATAATTAAGCAATCAGCCCAGCCAATAATTATTTTGAAACTTGCTTTACAGACTATTTCACAAGGGATAATCTCAGTTGCAGCTCTCCATACGGTTCCAAGATTTTCCCCAAATGATATTTTGGTCATCACATTAAATGAAAGATTAAAAGCCTGGTGTTATCATCTCATAAGTTGTGGAGAAAATATAACCTGCTGTTATCTTGTTTCAGTGAAACACTCTGCAGTCAATTTTATTTCCAGCTCTTCTTACAAACTTGGAACTTGAAAGTAGTAGGTAAATTGGCCCTGATTAAGAAGCCTGTGGCTGAGTGCATGAAGAAAAGCAGTAATAGGGCGACATTAGTTGGAGGAATTACAAAGTTGGCCATGGTGTCTGTTTAACTGCATTACTGGCAGATCCTAAGCAATGGAAATTGCAGCTATTGGCTCCAGAGCAAGAGCACTGCTGCAAGACATCAATATCTCTGCTGCACGAAGTAATATGGCATAAATTAAGAAACTTCGTGATCCAAACCAGCTACTATAGGCAATATAAAGCAAACTCCATTGCTTTTTTATGTTACCACCAGAGAAAATAGCATGCAAACTTTCCCTCGATTTACAAATAAATATTCCATGTGCATCCAAGCACAATTAAAACAATTTTATAGCGGATATTAACGATTACTATTGCACCGGGAAATCAAATGAAAGATGAGACATTGATTTGAAAAAACCTGTAGTTATTGAAAGATAAGTAATCTACAAAATGCTATAGTTAGAACCAATGCGCCAATTTGGGCAACTTCAGTCCCGTTTAGGACCTACAAGTACTAGGAGAAAAGAAAATTGGCAAATGCAAGCGTTACTAAAACCTTCAATCACTATGCTTTTTCAAAGTTAACATTAAAAGTTTTATACCCTCCACTGGAGCCTTAAATCTAGGAGAAAGGTTGCTGATAATGGTATCAGTTCAACCAATGACCTGTTTCAAATCATTAGATCATAACAAGGAACAGTCATATTTCTGGGGTTGCTTCGATTATTGGGTATGGTTCGACTAAATTGTATTATCTGCCCAGATGCTAGCTACACTTTTAAGATGAATTTTAATAATTTCCACGGAAGCTTTCTTATTTAGAGAAAAACTGAGCTCTTCCGCTAAGCCAAATGAGCTGATTACTCATAATCTCCACACGAACAAGCCACTCCTTCAAATTGATGAAACCGGTTTGGATCTCGGGCAGCAATCCCCCTCCTTTTTATGGCTGATACATACTTGCTAAATGAGTGACAGTCGCCACAAACTCTCAGATTCTTCATAATCCTGATAGCTGTTCCCTCAGGCGTGGCAATAAGACCAAATGGAATTGCCAACTTCGCAGTATGTGTACACAAAATTCCGAGTTTAACTTCCTCATCAACATCATGCAACATAAAGTTCATATCAGGTGCGTAACGGGCAACTCCAACTTCTTACTTAAAAGTCTTTAGCATCCCATAGATCTCCTTTTTGACCGACGATGATTCCCATTACAAACACTAAAGTGATAAAGCTTATTGCCCACCTCAATCCAAGTTCAACCAGAAATTTTCTATGGGCTCCTTTGGGCCATCAGATCCCTAATCTTTGCCACATCTTGCCACCTACCTGCATTTGCATAAATATCAGAAACCGGTATATAGTGCCCTAGATTATGCAGCTGTAGTTCAAATAGGGATTTTGCTGCCATTTCTGCTTGGTCTACATTCTTATGTGTTCTACATGATCCAAGCAAAACTCCCCACAGCCCCTCATCTTTTTCAACACTCGTATGTTCAATCAATTTCAAGGCCTAATTAAGTCTTCCGGCACGCCCCAGCAGATCAACCATACCAGTATAGCGTTTCACATCTGGTACAACAGCAAAATCGTCCTGCATTGAGGAAAATCTTCAACCAAGCCAGTATGACTACAAGCGTACAACAGTGACACAAGGTGATCCTATTAGGTAATACCCCACACTCAACATCACAACGATTAACTCAAGACTCGTTTTTCCCCGGTCCATGATACACGTAAGCTGCAACCATTGCACTCCACTGATATTACGTTCATTTTTTTCGCATCCATCAAAGATTTCCCCGCAGGATCAACACCACCACACTTGACATACATATCAATCATTGCTGTCCCTGGGAAACCTGTTCCTAGTTATAAAATAATGAAAAAGTCTAGCCCTACGCACAGCCTTTAACTTTTCACATGCATAAACAATACTCATCATAGTCAAGAGTGTCAGGCAACACCTTCCTCTCTCATCCTATCAAGTAAAATCAATGATTCATTCGCATTACCAGACTCGGCACTCGTACCAATCCTTACTGTCCAAGTGACAAGGTCTCTGCTAGGAATTTTACCCAACAAGTGTCAAGCATCGCCATTAGCTTTAACAGTCCAACCCAGATTTCACAAAAATATCATGAATCACTCTACACAATACCCAGTATTTTTCCTCCGCCTTATCTCTACAAGCCCTTATAACAAAAGGCAAAGTATAGCGATCGAATTGCAAGCCACACCTAATAAACTCCCTAAAAGTTCCAAAATAATCACTAACTTTAGCAAACCTAACAACCATACACTCCAAGAAACTAAATCTCCATCTCTCATCCCATTAAGCAATGAATGAGCATATACACAAAAAGCAGTTCCTTTGCAACAATGTGATTATTAAGAACACCACTGGTAACCACCCGGTCATGAACTTGTCTTCTTTGGAGGATTTTTCTTGCAGCAAAGCAGCCAATAGGTGTAAAACTTGGGGTCTACAGAGAGCAAAAACTTAGAATCTGATAGGCTTGGCAACCGGGTTTGTGGTTTTATGGAGGTTTGTTCACGAAGATGTGCTAGAATCTTCGCATCAATCGTGATTAATATCATATAAACTTGTCAAATAAATGCAATCTAAAATGAATCAAAACCAGACATAATCACAATACATGAGTGATAATTTATTTACATGTTCGAAAGTATGTCAGTTTCCACGAAAGCAAATACAGAAATCAGGTTTTATTTCAAAGAACTAAGATTACAGTTACATAGTATATTCAGCGAGTACTTATATGTCGAATGAACAAATATATTGCAAGTTATGTCCAGGGCAGCAACTTTTGAGTGCACCCCTGTCAACTTCTAAGGACACTCACCCCACTTACAATGAGGTTCGAATACCGCAGCCAGAGCAGCAGTAGCAGCGGAAGCTGACAAAAACCAAAGATTTTCATGGCTAGAGATGAGCAACGCATGCTGTTTGATTTTAGGCATGAGAATCGCTTACCAGGAGTAACATCAAAATTTATCACTGCTTTGTATTTTCCTAGATTAACATGTAGGCTCAACAATCATGCGATTCTGTAGATTTTACAATAACCCTCGCAGGGCAAGTAACGGTTCTCTCGTACATGGAATGGAACTTGTTTCAAATTTCCGGACCAACATCGAAGCCATCATCTTATTACAAAACATAACTGCATGTTTGTTCATTTCAAAACAACAAAAATGAAAAATCTCATACATTATAGAAAGTTTTCTCATCCAGGACTCCTAATATAAAACTTAATTCCTAAATGTGTGGTGTGGCTCACAATATACATTCCTCTGTTTCATCTACTACAATGTTAAATCCCAAGATACGATTTATTCATACTACACGTTACAAACTAGGGATTCACCATCCACCGCCACCCACATTCTGTATCCTTACAACCATCAAATATGCAATAATAACAAGGTACACTAATGATACAGATACAAATTCAATTTCCATTCCGCCAAAAATACGAAATGATATGGCGCCAACCTAGTTAATTTGGGTAAGAGGCGAACGTGGTATGAGAGATGGTTTTAGGTCCTTCACCTCAAAGGACTCGTATGAATTGTTTTCACGAAATTCTTCAATAAGGGAATCCATTGGCATGGCTCGAAGTGATTCAATTGTCCCCTTACTCGGAACCTCTGATTCACACCTTGTTGGAGTTGTACCACTAGCTTCATAATCCTGCAAGTTATTTTCAGAAAGTGAAACCAAAAAACTTGAGTGATTTTGTAAGCACAAAAAAAAAGCAAAAGTTCATCATTTAATTGTAAATCATAAATAATAAATAGATAAATGACTAAATTTGATAAATAAATATTAGTTTGCACATGTAACTAATTCAGTTCACTCCTTAAATTAACTATAAATAAGAGTACATAAACCAACTAAGGATGCAAGCAAATGATAAAACAAAAATACTATTCGCTAAAACCTTACCATATCTGAATGTGACTGAACAAGTATCCAAATCAGACCAAAGATCTTAGGCCACCCATTGTGGGCAAAATCTAAACGCCTAAAGCACTATACTAGTGCCAATTTTTATCAGGTATAGCTTTCAGAAAAGATTAGTGATATTTCAATTATTCTTTCCAGTCTTATTTCAGATTGATATCTCTCTTGTCCTATGTAAGAGAATCAATAGATAGTAAACCTTTTCAGATTAAGGTTTACAGCTCAAGCTACAAACAAAACCACCTTCTGAAGTTCAAAATGTTACAAGCTAAATAGCCTACCATGTATCTTTGCTGGAAGGTTTCTTGCGCCTTCTCTTTAATTGATGCAGCTTGACCAGAGTGACTCTGCCGAAAATCACTAAGCGTCATTTCATGAGCCTTTACACCATCCAATATTCCAGTTATCGATGCCCGTTCTTGCTCTGATGTACCTGTACCAAACCCCACAAGCAACCTATTACATCCCCGACCATTGATGGATAAAATGGAACAGATAAATTGAGCATTAATCCCCTGATAAAATCTCTGTGTAATTGCCCAAAACAACTCACACCAGACTGAATGCTTCGTCTTTCTAAAAATTGTTACCTACTCGTATATAACATTCATTACACAATTAGAAGGCCAAGCATATTATACAAGATTAATAAAATGAAAATGCTTCAATAGATAACATTCATTAGCACTGTGTTGAAAATCCTGATAGAAATGCAAACTAACAATACTCCAAACTAAAATTCAACTTGGCTATTGAATAACCCACATTCAGCCAAACTCCAGATGACCTTCAACCCTGTCATTATGGTTCCAGACAAAACACATTATTATTGGTGAACCAGAGGCATTTTGTAGTTAGTCAAATTCCCAATTGACTCAGAAACACAACTTCAATACAAAGACAGGTAAGTTCACAAACCATCTATTCATCCCTATGACAGGACAGGTAGCATTCAAACAAAGCCATTTCCATTATCACTAGTTGCCTAACTAATTCAACACCAAAATTCTTGCTACTGAATAAATTAGTCATGAACTTGCCATTTAATATTCTTTAAACAAAACTAGCATTCAAAAAACTCATGACTATAAGACAAGAAACTCACGATCAATGTGCTGCAGAAAATCTTCATTGTTTTTGGCCACATCTCCCTCAGCAGCAACTCGAGCTGTATCAACCTCAATATCATGCTGCTCATTACTATCATAAGTATTCCTGTAACAAAGAAATTTGAAAATAAATAAATCAATCTGCTGCAATAGATATTAAACATCATGGTTAACATCACAACAACAAAAAATAATGCCAATTCAGTCCTCTCTAATGACTAGAAGTACAAGTTGTATCCACTAATTCTAGGTAGAAATGATTTTTAATAGTCACCAATAGGTATATCATGATCTGCAGTCCAATAGAAAAATGAGAAGCCTAGAAGGAAAATAAATCATTTCATTATCTATCTAATTACTAAAAGACAGAATTAGCAAAGCCTGCGGACCGCTGACCTGGTAAGCAGACCCATCACCGAAACATGTTTACTCCCCATCTCATTCACCGACTCACATGTGCCCTTCCAATGCTTAAAAGCTGATTGACCAGTGCTGACACTGAAGCAACCAAAGTTTCAGGAAAGGTAATAATGCATGAATGGATCCAGACCGAAAAGGGGAGTATAAACAAATTTACCATTGCTGTAGAAGTAATTCCATACGACAATGTTTGGCAGAAGAGAAATCAGCGCAATCTCTGGCATCATTCTCTGCTTGCATAGAAAATGCCTGCCATTTTCGTTTGGCATCTGTTGCAATACCCTCCACTGATGAAACATGACCATCCAAAAATGTTCTGTTTGCAGCAGCGCTTTCCCTAAGATCAACAAGCCTTGCATCCACCTGTGCATTTCCACTATGAGTTTGTCTTGAAAAAGGTCAACAGAAATAGATGGGCAGAATAACAAAAAAGGGCAGGGACAAACCAATTCTTTTTGACGACGGATGTGATCAGAAACTAGGTTAGTCATATCAACAATGAGTTTCTCTGCATCAGATTTTGATTGCTCCTGCATAGCATAACCTAAACAAGTCAGCAACTGCAACATAATGTGTATCCAATCACAATTATGATGTCTTACCTCATAAGCCTTTTGAAAATCAGTGATGCTCTTCATTTGAGTTTCATCAGCTTGCACAACATAATTATCTAACTTTTTAGACTCTTCTAAAAGCTTTTGGAGAAATCCATTAGTGTACTCAGATATGTCCTTTGTTTGCTCAACAGTAGCATGGAACCTCTGTTGAATTTGGAATAGGCACAGGAAAAGAATATTTAAGAACTAAGAGATATAGGCATAACATTTTAAGTAAAATAGAACACACACACACACACACACACACACACACACACATGTCAACACCAGATAGCAAAAGAAGTTGAAGGAGTTTCTCGGTAAAGCAACAATGAGACAATCAAAAAGCATGCATGTAGACCGTAAAATGTTGTTGGTAATGGATACAGGCTCAAGATAGACACACAAACCTGGCGCAGTTCCCTTGCAAAAACAGCCATTTCTCCCTGTTGAGTGGAAAGAGTAGTCTGAAGATTATCATAAATTGAAGCTGCTTCTATAGCCTCAGATGCTAGATACTGATTCAGAAACAAATGGTGAAGTTACATACTATTAAAGGATCCAAATCATGATAAAATCATAGTATCGAAAAAGAAAAAGAGTGCAGGAAACACAATGCTCCATTACTTAAATCAATTCTACCTACTTCTTTAACAGATTGTGCATTTGAAGAAGTCAAAGCTGAAATTTCTTCTAAACAGGCATTTGTGCTAGCCTTATGCAAACGCACAACATTTTGCACTGCTTCCATTTGGGAAATATACAAAGCCCTTGATGCGGTGACTTTCTTCTTCATATCAATAACTGCCTAATGACAGAATTCATGTGACAAGAAAAAGTTAATCAAGAAGTTCAATGAATTTTAACTGCACAAAAAAAAAGGAAAGGCAAAAACAGCAATCAAGGAAAATAATAGTATAAAAGAACCAGGATTCATCAAATACCTTATTGTGAATGTCCAAAAAGGAGTGGCAGAGCTTCTCAACCTGTTGAAGATGTTCATTTTGTTGAGACATTGAGGAGTCCACCATGTTGCAAAGAGAACCAATCTGTTGAGTAAGCTCCACTTGGAAATTGTCAACAACCGATCTGTTGTCTGCATTCAGTTTGTCCTCTCTTCCTGTAAGACACAATCTCATAGTCAGAATTTAGTTATGGTTCAGAAAAACTAAAGCTTATAACTGAATCTACAGGTACATACCTATTTTTTGAAACAACGATGCATTATCCTGTAGGGCTTTCTCTAAGTCAAACCGTAAAGTGCAAGCTTGATGAGCCAAAGCATTTTCTGTTCAACCAAACAAATATAACAATACTAATAATACATAAAATGCCAACAAAATAAAAAGAACACATATACAAACGTACCTGCTTTTCTCTGTTCAGAAATAATAAAATCTTTCTCCTTTAAAGCATACTGACACTTCGTCAATTCTTCCACAGTGTTGGAGAGCAATTTTCTGGTTTGATCAAGGTTTTTCTGAAAACATATCCATTATTTATACAAATCTGGACAAAAGTGCAAAACAATAACAAAAAAGGAATAAGAACTCACCTCAGTTAGTTCAACTTTGCTGCTCAAATCATAGCATTGCCGAACCCGGGAGTCATATTTATCTTGCAGCTCAACAATTTGCTGTTTTGCAGCATAAAATATATATATAATATATATATATATATATATATATATATATTATAAGCAAATTTACCATGATAACAGAAATGAACATACCATATATGCCAAGAGCTATTAACTGCGAAACTAACAATGATCAAACTAACCTTCTGACGGGTTTCTAGCTGAGCCTCCATTTGTTCTATCTGATCAGCCATAGCCTAAGTGCAAGAAAAGAGAAACAAGAGTCATATGGGTTGTCCCATACTTAATAGATGGATAAATGAGACTTGGCAAATAAGCTTTTATAACAATCAACTATATGTATCCATTGCTTAGAGTTTGACAAATTTGAAGGGAGACAAGGTAGGCGGGTTGGCTTTCATTGGGTGGGGAAGTTAAGAACAATGCAAACCTTTCTTTCACTCTCCTCCTGATAGTATCGGTCCTTTGGAATGTAGACACCATTTTTCTCACGTGCAGCATAAACCTCTGGAGACAATGTTAATTAATGTCAGCAATTGAGCCAACTGTATTTTAGAATGAACAACCACTTGCTCTTGTAAATTATCTCCACCAACTATTGTAAAAACAAAGTATCTCACCAGCTTTAAGTCGTTCAATTTCACCATAAAGGTCCTTTATAAGAGTTGACTTCATCATTTTTTGGTTAACCTACAAGCAGAAATCATAAAAGAATGAAAACATTCAGACAATAGGCAACAAACAGAGCTGAAATTGTGATTACTACCACAGACATTAAAAATCCAACAATGCAGAATGAAAAATGATTATTAACAGATGCTTATACCAAGCTTTGATGAGTTTCTCAAAAATATGATTTGACTATAAAAGCCAAAAAAATGAAGAAATTGATGCACAAAATCACACAAAGATTTAGCAATGTGATATGGCACAAAACTGACATCCGCTAAAAAACTTTTAAAATACTAAAAAAATACTGCTTAAAGGGAAGCTAATTATAAGAAATTATAAGAAATTTGCAGAGTGTAACTTTCTGCAATTAAAAAATATTATAAGAACCTAGAGTGTTCATAAAAGGGTTAAGAAGAAAGATACAAAAGAAATCCACACAAAAAGGTTCAATCAAGTAACTAATTGACTATATGTAACAAAAACAAACCTCGGGTTTATTTTTAATATTTTTAGCCCTGTGTGCATAATCCAGTGTACTCAAGGTCTCCTCCAGGCAATGAACAGCAGGGGAAACTGTGGCTATAATGCAAGTCTTTGTTCGTCCCCCAAGTGAATCACGAAGTAACCGAGTTAGCTTGCTATCCCTGAATCATAATTAACTGTCTACTTAGACTCAATAGAAATCAAATTATGGACAGCACCATAATAACATTAAGAAGGCAGTTGCAACCTGTATGGGACATGACCAAGATGCTCCACAAGAGCATTAATAACTCGTCCCAAAGTAAGTAAACTTTTGTTAATTTCACCAGCTTCTCTTGCACGACCCTATTAAATGACACGGATCAATATAAAGCATCAAAATCTTCCTCTTAGATTTCAATCAAGCCCTTTCTACATTAAAAATTAAAACCTCAAATGAACTTGCACATAAAGTTAAGTGTGTATACCTCCCTAGCACCAGATCGAGATATATTTTCTGAGCCAGCTAAATCAACCAAATTCAGCTTGCCACATTTAATTAGTTCTTCGCCTTCTGGTGTTGCTTCCTTGATATGTATTGTAATGGAAAACAGTGAATGCGATCGACTGAAACAAAAACAAGATTCTCAATAAAAGAGAAAATCAAACTTTGACTTTAAACATGAAAACAGCCAAAGAACCATTACCTTGATTGCTTATTTAACAATGTTTCTGCGGTGCGCCTTTTTGCAGACCCCTGTTCCAGTAGTTTAAAAATCTCGCTTGAACTTGTTACAATTTCCTCCTCCAAACCTCTTACTAGTACTCCACCTTTTCCATCCTCCATAAGAGGTAATTGCTTTTTTTGCTTCTCCTCTGCAACAACTCTTGGTATTTCCTCCGGGGCAAGCAGATCAGTAATCTCTTCATTGTATAATTCCAAGAAAGTGACTTTCACACTGTACTCTGCATTCTGGCTCTCAAGCGTATCAAAAATTTGCTGAACAGCTCTGGGTATAACTCCTGCTTCTGGAGGCAATTCTCCATTCGGCCCACTCTGTCACATTACACATGACAAACTAAATATAAGATTCATAGACGCAGACAAAATAAGAATGTCAATAAGAACACAACAACAAAATAAACAAGCACACCTTGGACCTTTTGCATTCACCTTCCATCGTGTATGTTTTTCCTGTACCAGTTTGACCATAAGCAAAAATGGTGCAATTGAAACCTTCCAGAACTTCATTCACAATCGGAATAACCGCTTGATCGTAGAGATCTTTCTGCTGAGCCGATGGCCCAAAAACCTACACATACCACAAACACAATATCAGAAACTTACACAAAAGAATATATTGAAATTCACCCATCTGCATCCATGCATTGTAGTCCAAAGTTATATGTAAACGCATTCTTCTGTGCAAATACTCATACGAAAGAGAAAATTAAAGAAGCCTAATAGTAAGAGAGACGGTTATCTTCTACAATGGTGTTATGGATTTGCACCCAAGTAAGATATAAGAAAAGCTATGTCGAAACATTAACAGCCATGTATCTCTCTCACTCTGTAACATAAGCACTGACCCATTAAAAAAGCCGATTTCACTCCACTAAACCAACGAAAATTGATAATGTTTAAATCAAACTGAAATGAAAAAAATATATATTGAAAAACAAACTTAGTAATAACAACTAGCAACACGGACTATAGGAGAACAAATAAAAAATGAAATAGCTTAGTTTCCACTACAAATCAGAAAATCGAACTCAAAATAAAGTTACTTAATTCCCTAAACAATACCTTATCAAAAGTGAAAAGCCTATCGATATGCTTCCCAGCAATATTCTGCGAAACAGCGACCTCTCTCTGGTACTCATTACAAGTCACAACCTGAGGCGCGTTGTTTCTCAACTCTTCGTCACTAAACGGCCTGAAAAAACAACTCAAAACGACAGAAACATCTTCATCCAATCGACTCAAATGACCAGATCAAACAGAAATGTAGCAGAAATCATCAAACAGTAACGGTACCGGCAACGGAGAAGGACTTGGACGTTAACGCCTTTCTCTTTCTCGTGGCGTCCCGACATTTTGGACCGGCGAGCAGGGGAATCGCACGAACCTATGGTTTTAACCCTGAAAATTACCCTGCTCTTTGTTAGATGTGAGTTTCCGAAACTTTTTTTGAAAATTTCTCTCTCTCTCTCCCTCTCTCTCTCTCTCTCTCTCTCTCGGATCAAAGTCTCTAATGAGAGCGGGCTGAGGAGTAAGATTTGAATTTTTCGGAGGCGCTCGCTTGGCTACAAATCCGACGTTTAGGTTTTGTGCGGTGTTGATCAACGGTCTAGGTTAGCCTCAATTCAAATTTATGTGACGTAAATACCCCTAACAGTTTAGTTCAATTACACATGCAAGTTTTAACTTTTTGAGCCCATATTTGTATAGATACTGAATACACCCTTCACTTGACTAAATGTACAACCTACGGACAGTTCTTACCTTGTTCCCCAATGTGTCTGTAAGCAGAACACCAGTGGGGTACGACTAGAAATATAGATGGTTAGCCGACCTCATTTAACTTCCTGATTTCATAGACTATCAATTTACCATCAAAAATTAAAGAATTACCTAAACTTTTAAACCACAAGCCAGTATTTATTTAATTAGAAAAAATAAATAAATTTTAATAATATTTCAACTGAATTGTCGGATGTATTGTAATTTACGAAACGACCATTCATTGCGTCTGGCCATATCAAGTGCGCCGTACAAATGTGCGCAAGAGAGAGTGGGCATTTTAGGAGGAAGCAGGATTTGCTTCTTGGGCGGTGGAAAACGAATAGAATTTGGAAATTTGATTGATGAAATTTAACTACCAAACCAGAGGGGTAGATCATGCAATAAATTAACCCTGCCGAAAGACAACAAAACAAGTATTTGTCTCGTCAGACCCAGAAGATTTTAGCCGGAATTTGCGTATATTATGTAATAAAATTATTTAATTAATAAAAAAAATTGAGAAGTTTTGTCCGGATCGAAAAGTAGAAAGAAAAGCAGTAAAAATTTCGACTTGTCAGGTGAAGTTAATGTTATTCGGCGACCGGTGAAGGTGGTTGAATTGAACCCATGACGATTGAACTTATCACCTGGCATATGGATTGAAGTTGCAAACATCTGTCTATATTTTTTTATTATTTTTTAAATTATATTAGTATTAATAATAAAAAAAATACTGTAATATATTTATATTTTTACTAAATACTGATGGGAGTTTTATATATTTTGAGGATAAAATAAAATTTTGGTAATTATATATAAATAAAATTAAATTAACACTTCAAACAAAAAAATGTTTTAATAAATTATTTTAATGATAATTTTAAATATTTTTGTTAATAAAATTTGTTTGTTTCCTACCATACAAAAGTTTTTTTATTTATTTATACGATAAAATATTAATTTTTCATTAATTTGTCCATAGAAGAATCTGAAAATTGCATGTGTTAGTTGGACAAAATATTGACTGAGGTATAATCTTTTCATCAAAATTAACACAAGGGCAGTTAATGTCTTTGCTGAATCCATAATTATCTTTCCAAATTAGGGAAATAAAATAAATTATTCTGTTACTTATCAAACCTAAAAGAATTAATTGCGATCACATGGCAGAGTAGTATATAATTAGCTTAAGAGCTCTTACGGTTTCATGCATTGTTGGTTTGAAGCGATATGGTCGACTCTAAGGGCCGAGAAGCCGGCGGCACTGAGTATAGTTGGTGCCGTGCCGTCCCCGGAGGCACCGGCATTGCTGTCTTGGCCATCCTCATGTCCAAACTGCCTGAGACTTCCCAGCTTCAAGAAGCTTTGAGCAAATTGCAAACTTTCCATCCGATCCTTAGGTCAAGGTTGCACACAAACACTAGCAAAAGCTCGTTCTCTTTTGTCACATCTTCCACCCCATTTGTCCAAGTCAAGGCATTCAATCTTTTGTCAACTTCTAAGATCTTAGAAAGTTTGAAAAACTTGTCAGTTTCACCCCTACAACTTATTCTCGAACACGAGCTCAACGAAAACGAGTGGTGTAATCTCAACCCTTCAAAGCGTATCGATATTACTAATGATATGTTCTTTGCTAGTACTTATGCATTACCAGATGCAAAGTGGGTGGTGGTGCTCCGGCTTCACGTCACGGCGTGCGACCGGACTACGGCGGTGGGTTTGCTGAGAGAGTTGTTGGTGTTGGCGGGTGAAGAAATAGGAGGAGAACGAGGAGGGAAAGTAAAGGAAGAGACCGGAAATGAAGGGGATGTAATAAATTTGGCAATCGAGGATAAAATTCCTAAAGGAAAGAACAAGAAAGGCTTGTGGACAAGAGGAATAGACATGCTTGGTTACTCCTTGAATTCATTAAGATCAACAAATTTAAAGTTCATCGATGCAAAATCTCCCAGATCTTCGCAGGTTGTAAGGCTTCAACTGGACAAAGATTCCACTGACAGAATCCTTCTTGTAAGTTAAATTTTTTTAATCTATTTATTTTACTTATTTCTATCTCGGTGTTAAATCCATGGCAGCAATGCATGAAAAAAGGCATTCACTGCATGAATTTTTTCAGGGATGCAAGTTAAGAGAAATAAAGTTATGCGGGGTGCTAGCAGCAGCAGGAGTGATAGCTGAACGTAATGAATCAATTTCAAAACATACAAATAAATTCGATCATCATCAACGAAAGTATGCCGTGGTAACTCTTACTGATTGTCGTTCAAATCTTGAGCCGCCTCTTTCTAATCACAGTTTTGGTAAGTTTTCCCTGTGTATGTACAATTACTCAGTTTTACATGTTAATTGTGTTAGTAAAACATCGACCGATCCGAGATTTATTTTTCTGATAGCGTGAATCTAATTTTAGGATCGAATTTGTTTTCGTAGTTTCTATATATATTCCAATTTTCCCTGTGTAGGTTTTTACCACTCTGCAATAATGAACACACATGCAACAAAAGGAGGAGAAAAGCTTTGGGATCTAGCCAAGAAAATGTACATGGCATTTGCCAACTCAAAGAACTGCAACAGACATTTCTCGGACATGGCAGATCTCAATATCTTGATGTGCAGAGCGATCGAAAACTCAAGCTTGACCCCGTCGTCTGCCCTGAGATCGTCCTTCATGTCAGTTTTTGAAGACACCGTGATCGACAATTCAAATGAAATGCAGCAGAAAGTAGGGTTAGAGGACTACATGGGATGCGCTTCAGTTCACGGCATCGGGCCTTCTGTCGCAGTTTTCGACACAATACGCGACGGGCGACTGGACTGCGTGTGCGTTTATCCGTCGCCCCTGCATCCGAGGGAGCAAGTGCAAGGATTGGTTGAGAATATGAAGTCCGTTCTTTTGGATGGTGGCGAGTGAAGGATTATTTTACTTTGGTTTTTAATTTCGTGCTTTAATTTGGTATTTCAAGTTTTCTTTTTCGGTTGAAAACAATTGGTATCCCTAATTTAATAAGAATAATAACAATAAATTCTTATTTTTTATTTAATAATTAATATTTATTATTAATAATTTAATTATATTAATTAATTTAAAATATTAAATAAATATTAATATTAGACTTGGTTGTTCAAGTGACAATAATGAGGCAAAAATAATTTTAATCTCTTATCTTTCTTTCGCAATATAAAATTTATTAAATATTATATAATTATCAAATATATTAATATATTAACGAGATAAAAATTATTTTAAAAGATAAATATATTGTTTAAAATATTTTATTTTTTTATTATAATTTAAAATATTTATCTATTTATTAAAAAAAATTTATTTAAAAAATTTTACCAAATACATATATTTATAAGAAAAATTAATGGTAAGAAACAATAAATCCCTCATGATTTTAGAAAATTCAACAAAAGTATGTATATATATATATATATATATATAGATTATGTCGCAAAAATCATACCCCTCTCCCTTGTATTTGTATTTTCTTACTAACAACAGCCAAGAGTGGAATCATTCGGCTTTCGCAACACACTATAATTTCCCACTTCCTTTTTCCTGTTTCTAGTGTCACTTAGCGATGACTGAGGCAGACCAAAACAGCGCCCCAGAACCTTCCAATCCAAGGGTTCGACCCGTGGGCGGCACCGAGTACAGTTGGTGCCGGGCCGTGCCTACTGGTACTGGCATAACAGTCCTCTCTCTTCTACTCTCGAAACTCCCACGTATTCAACTTCTCCAAACTGCCATCAACAATCTCCAAAATTCACACCCTTTCCTCCGATCCAAGCTCCGCTTCAACGTCGCCACCAACACTTTCTCCTTCATCACTCCCCCCGAACCTCACATCCAAATCACACCGTTTGATCTCTCGTCAACGTCTCAAATCATTAGCACCAAAAACGACGCAGTCGCCGACGTCAGTCCGTTTCACTCAATCTGCGAACACGAGCTGAACCAGAACACGTGGAGTAATCCCAGCCATCAGTCGAACAACACAGAGAGTAATCTGTTCTTCGTGAGTATTTACACGCTAAGTGAATCACAATGGGCTTTGATTTTGCGGTTGCACACGTCAATATGCGACCGCACGGCCGCCCGGGCTATACTGAGCGAATTGATGGAGTCGATGGTGGAAAGGAAAGGCGGAGGGATAGAGAGAGTGTTTGAGAGGAAACATGAGATTAGTTTGGGAATTGATGATTTTATCCCGAGTGGGAAGGCTAACAAGCCTTTCTGGGCGCGTGGAATTGACATGCTTGGTTACTCATTGAATTCATTCCGGCTGGCAAATATAAGTTTCTTGGATGCAGATTTGCCGAGATATTCTCAGGTGGCGAGGCTGCAACTGAACACCGACGATACTGCTAAACTTCTTGCTGTAAGTGATTTTGTTGACCACCATCATCACCGTTAATTCTCTATAACCATTCCATTGTATGATTATTTGATTAACTCTGGGAACATGTTTCTTGATATTTATTGTTGAGTAACACGTGTCAGTGATGCATTGTTGGGAAAAAGAAATAGTACTAGCAAATAGATGGAACAGACAAAATGACAACTCTACGTTTTTGTTGTTGGTGTACGTGGGTCATGAAATTTTTATCCAAAGGCATATTCCTCTGGTTAGGAATATATTCCACAATGTACATCTTCAAGAACTATCCAAATTACTGATTAGCAAGTCTTTAACCAGGGTTCTCTCGGCTTTCACATACACAATGTACTAAAAATGTCTGGGAACCACTCAACTTTACTTAAGAGTTAATCTTTACTATTTATTCATATTCATTGATATTTGACAGGGTAACTATAATACTAAATACATTCTTAAGAGGGTGTTTTCTGGTGTCTCTGCTGGTTTTAAAACCATTTTTTAGTAGTAAACTATATAATGCTACAGGGTGTTATTGAGAGAGACAAACGAGGATGGGTGTGGATTAAATGTCTTTGTTCATGATAACTCTCTTTTATTGTTTGCCGGTGCGGATAAAAGTAGGCCAAATTTACCAGGGAAAAAATCGAAATCCAAATGAAAGCCCTAACGTAGGAGCCTTTATCTTTCCAACTTATCAAGAATGCTGTCTCTTTTTGACTTTATTTGCATTTCACTTTCCTAGGCCAGAGATAGATGTGGGACAATATATTCATATTGAGGGTGACATTTGTCCTACTAATGAAATCGATAAATGTCCCTAGACTCCCAATAAAATAATAATAATAATAATAATAATAACAACGACCCAATACAATTACAAATAGTATCAAGGTTGAGTTAATGAAGCAATTTGGCGTGAGCTTCCGCAGGCACATTCATCAGTTAGTTTGGTGCATCAGCATGATGCTTTATGTGATCTTTCAATGGGCAACATTCATGGATTTTTTGGTATACTAGTGATGTCAGTTTGCTGCATATAGCTGTTGCTAGAGTTAAAAGGCTTAAATTTTAATGTCAGTTAAGGGGTTTGGAGTTCTATGTGCCGTAAGCCCTACATCTAATCCGTTTCTATTTATCATTTAGTGTTTAGATTGGACCTGACTTGTGTATTACTCGATCTAACGTGTCAATCTGTGCATTTTAAGTCTTCGTTTGGTAGTGTTGTTGTGTGAATAAAATCATTAGCTGTCAAATATAAATGTATGGGTAGGTGATGAATAAGTAATAAAAAAAAGTAAGTGTTTATCAAGTGTTTTGGCTGAAAGCACAGTAGAAATACAAAAGTTCCAAACTAAACTTAATTTATGCATGCTTAAAAACTTTGCAGAATTGCAAGTCAAGAGGAATCAAACTGTGTGCAGCCCTGGCTGCTGCTGGACTGATTGCAGCTCGTTCCTCTAAAGACCTTCCTGATAATCAGAGTGAGAAGTATGCTGTTGTTACTCTTATTAACTGCCGTTCCATTCTTGAGCCTGTTCTCAGCAGCAATCACCTCGGTAAGCTTTACTTCCAAGTTGTAGAGATTACAATTGCAATATGTTTATTATGCTGTATTTTACTTGCCATATACAAAAATGATTCAGGATTTTACCATTCTGCAATCCTGAATACACACGACGTTAATGGAGATGCAAAACTATGGGAGCTGTCAATGAGAAGCTACATGGCATTTACAACTGCTAAGAACAATAACAAACATTTCACAGACATGAGTGACCTGAACTATCTTATGTGTAAAGCGATCGACAATCCCAGTTTAACTCCATCTTCTTCCTTAAGAACTGCCTTGATTTCAATCTTTGAGGATAGTGTGAGCCATGAATCTAACGAATTACATCAAGAGTTTGGCCTAGAAGACTACATTTTATGCTCGTCAGTTCATGGCGTTGGTCCGTCGGTTGCCATATTTGACACAGTGCGTGACGGACAGCTGGATTGTGCATGTGTGTATCCTTCACCGCTGCATTCAAGGGAACAAATGCAAGAATTGGTTGAAGACATGAAGAGAATTCTTATAGAGGGTGGTAGGGCTGAAGATTGATGGGTGACAACAATTATTTTTTGATGGGCTGTTGTTGATAAGACAGACCATTTCATAATAGGCCAACCCCTTCTTGTTGAACTATGCTTGATTCAAATGCTAGACCATCAATACTTTTTAAATTCCTTGTGGGAAGGAAGGTTAGAGAGATCAAATATGAAAAGTAAAAATCTGATTGGGCAGCATGAATGAATGGGGAGTAACTAATAAGCACGGTCATCATCACGTCTTAAAATAGCCAATTTAACATACAAATGAGGAGTAAAAGCTACCTTCTTTTTAACTCAATTGCATCTACCAAAAAAGTTGTGAAAAGCACTTTTACAATGAATTACATACATATGACACAGCACTTTTACAATGAACTCCGTACAGATGATACAGATTCCTAAAATTATGAACCCGATTAACAGCGAACCAGTACAATTCTCAATTTGTCCATAAACAAACACTAATACTAATCAATCAAAACAGTCTAAATAAGCTCTTCCATGAGCTTTCCAAATTCAAACCTCCTATTGCCGCATTCAACGGCATTTACGATTTCGTTAAAAGCAGAAACACTGCATGGAACAATTAACTTATCCCTCTGCTCAAACCCAAACTCATTGTATGATTTCTCCAACAACATCTTGAACAGTGGATGTGATAGAAACCCAGTTGGCACAACAAATCTCTCTCTTTCTTCTCCAACATAAATGGCAAAAAACCCAGTTGGTGTTGTCGCCATTGAAGCCATATCTTCATAGTCTTCAAGCAAACATTGCTTGTGCGATTGCTTGTAGCTATCACTTCCTACCATAACCTTCACTTTCTTGGCTAGTTTCTTGAACGAACCCATCTTTTTACCTATCATTTTCCTTCCTCCTCATGAAGTTCAAGGAGAGAAATAGAGAGCAAGAGGGAATTTGTGAGAGAAGAATGTTTGAAGAATGAGTCTTACTTGTCAATAATTGGGAATATATATTTATACGTGATAATTGGCAGAGTTTCTATTGTATAATATGGCAATTTCTCTTTGGTTTACCTTGACTTGTGAAAATTCTAAACCTAGACCTTGGAAAAACTTTGGAGGAATGAGGAATGGAAACTATAGTACAATGCTTGCCACACAAGTGCTCCATGTTTGTTGAATCGTGACCATGTATTGATTTAAGTATCGATGAAAATGGATTTTCTACCTCAAATTGTAATAAAATATCTAAGCTTCTTGTTTGAATCAAAAGTCTAACTTTAGACTTCAGAAAAAGAAAGATAAAGAACCATAGAATGGAAACCGAGGAACCAGGATGGAAACGAACAAGAATATGTTTAAAATTTGATGTGTTGTGTAGTTGTTTCAAAATAAAATTATTATTTATTAAATATAAAATAGATGGATAATTTATTTGATAAATTTTATTAAAATATTTAATTATTAAATTTTTAAAATTAAAAAATAATAATATCATTGAATCATTACATTTTTTAATAATCAAAATTATTAGTAATAACAATTGTCAATCTAATTATTTATAAATAATGCAAAATTTTGTGTAACATGCAAAGATTCTCAATTTCTAGTCAAAAGTAATGAATATAACAATTATAAGATTTAGTGCTACAGATTTGTTGACTTGGAATAACGGGGTGATTTGAGAACCATGAAAATGGATTTTCCATCTCAAACTGTGGCACAATATCCAATGTGTAGATTGCCGCGCAAACCAATGAAATCCGATGCCAGCCACTGAATCATTAAGTACTATGGAGATTTCAGTCTACCATAACTAAAACTCAGAGGTGGGAATCTCAGTTTTAAATTACATAAATTATAATAATATTTAATAATAAAAAGAGTTGTTAACGGAGGATAAAGAAAGGATTATAGTAATAAATCTCCACCATTAATTTTTTTTTATCAGCCCAATTTGAACGGCAGGAAACTGGTGCGGATGATGAAAGGAAAGAATTTGGAAATACGAAAACAAAAACAAGGCCGGCTTTGAATTATGTTACGTGTGGAAGAAGGAATTTTGGAAGTCGCTACACAGTAAAACACAGGAGAATTGGATCATTGAGCGTGAAAAAGAAGGGCCGGGCCCCACCAGACCAGACCATACCAGACCGGGATGAGTTGACTAGGCCGGATCATTACGTCAACGCAAGGCTTTGTTCGTGGGTTGGGACCGATTGTACGGTTTGTCCGTATTTCATATACGGGATATATCTTTCTCAAATTTGTATAACTCCTCCGGGGAATGACGTGGATTTTTATGTTGCTATAATATATCACGTGTTAATTACGGTTTAATTTATATTGAACTATTCAAGCATGGTTAGGACTAAGAGCATTTTTTAAATTAGTTTCACAAAAAAAATGACTTTATATAAAATTTTTCTTCAATTATTTAAATATTTTTAAATTATAAAGAATTCTTTTTTCGTGTTAACTAAAAAAGAAAATTGGAAAAATGTTTTATTTAAATATTATTTATATAAATATATTTGCTACAACCCCTACGTTTTGGAAGGGTATTTGGTCTAGTGGTGTGATTCTGTCTTCCGGTGCGAGAGGTCGCGAGTTCGATTCTCGCCACACGCCTCTCAAAAATACTAATTCTTTTAAAGATATTTTAATTATTAATGTTTTCTTTTAATTAATTAATTTTTTTTTCGTCAGGCTTACAATCCACCTTCTCTGAAGCCCACATTTGTTTCGGCCCATTGGTCCATCAGCCAATTTACTGAAGATTTTATTCTAGGGTTTTGAGGACGAGACAAAGTCCCTCCTGCACTTCTATCTCTCCAACTCTACTGCTTGCTTGGCCTCTCTCTTAATCATTTTCGACGATGAGCAGATCTGGTCAGCCTCCAGATCTCAAGAAGTAAGCCCGCGCGCTTTATTTCTTTCGCTTATTTCACTGTTCAAGTTATATTTTCGTTTGGATTCATAATTTCTAATTATGATTTTTGTTCGTGTTTTAATTACAGGTACATGGACAAGAAGCTTCAGAGTAAGTCTTCTTCTTCCACTCGCTTCCGATGATTTTGTTTTCATAATATTTTTATCTGTTTGGTTGCTGAGAAATTTTAGGATTTACTTTTTAATTTGATGTTAATATCCGTCAAAAACATGGAAAATCGTAGGCAGACTATTTTATTCTATTGGTTATATTATAGATGATCCAAGCAATTTTGGCAATTTTATTTTCTGTTTGTTTTTAAAAATTGAAACAGTTATAACACCTTGGACTCAAGATTATCCTTACTTTGTTATGGTGGTGGTAGTTTTATTCAGGGTTATGCTTGCCGTGGGCTTTTTTTTTGTTAAATTTTTGGTCTTGTTTATATTGTCTGGTTGGAGGAGAATCTATTGGCACGGTTGATATTTGAGTGATTTATTTATCTATGCTTACTTTCATGATTTTCAGTTGTGGATAGTAGTCTGTAAACTTGTTTGAATTAATGGTCTACTTTCAAAATTAGCTATGTTTAGTTCATTAAGCTAGTGAGCTGACTATGTTCATTTTATTGTGTTTTCGAGCTTGGTTGTATGGTTTTATCATTATTTGGGGTCTTATAGTCATGTGCTTATTCCAGAAATCAATTACTGTCCTAAGTTCTTAAGTCTTCAATTTTGACCAAATCTTGGTGTGCAGACTGCCTACTGTTACAGGCTGTCAATTGCCAGTTTAGAAATTTTGACGTAACATTTGCTTTTGTTGTGTGCTTCTTTTGATCCACCTCATAAAATGTTCAATATATTGTATCAAAGGGTGCTTTTTACATGTCATGTATAGATGACAAGTATATCTATTGATAATAATCTCATGCATATTTTTGGTATCCATCTGGTTTTTACACAAAATTAACTGCTTCTGTAGTCTTTTTGTTCTTCTATGAAGAAGTTTTATGTGCCACAAACAAGCGTGCTAAGTGCGTGTGAGAGGATTACGAACCATGGTGTTTTGTGATAAAATTCTTGTTAACAACCATTAGGAAAAATATACGTGGTTTGTTCCATATGGACATGTAGTATTTTGTAGAAAATGATGGGCATATCAGTTAGAAAATGTTCAACATGTATCAGAATATTAAATCATTTGGTTTTGTATGTTGCAGTCAAGCTGAATGCCAATCGGATGATTGTTGGAACACTTCGTGGGTTTGATCAGTTTATGAATCTTGTGGTTGACAATACTGTCGAGGTGAATGGCAACGAGAAAAATGATATCGGAATGGTGGTGAGTCTCTTTGTCCTTTTTGTTAGTTGCACAACTTTGAACCTTCCATTGATATATATACCTGAAGCCTTTTCTAAATTGTATCAAATTTTACTGCAGGTTATCAGAGGAAATAGTGTAGTCACTGTTGAAGCTCTTGAACCCTGTAAGCAGACCTGTGACTTAGGTTTTCCATTGGGGTTGATGTAATGTATCATCTACTCTTCTGTATTATGGATAGTATGGCTCTTAGTATGAAATGGGAAATGTTATGGTACCTGAGAAAGTTGGCCCTTTATCTTTGTACTGATTGTCCCAGGGGAGAAATTTGAACAAGAAACTGGTAATCATTAAATGACAACGAACTGTCTCGGCATCATTTTAATGCTCTGTTTACACTTATATGCTTCCTAGTTGATTGATAATGAATCAGAACTTTTAGCTTTGTGAAAACTTTGAAACAGGTGTTAAAAGGGCGGGCACAAGCCTTGAAATGATGTGCTCATTTGTTTCTAAATTCTGATACTTTTACGCTGGGCTTGATGATAAATCAATTTCTGATTACATGTGCCGGTGTCATGTTGCAATCTTCCTCGTAGAATATTTTGTGTGCACTATTTGGGTGTTGCTGTGAATTGGTTACTTAATGTTGGGCAAATGCTTTTGTGTTCTGATGTATAAAGCCTCATGATTTTCTCTCTGGGGTAAAGATTCCTTGTACCCACTAGCTTGGTTCAATTTGCTACAAAATTTGAAATTTAAGCTGCAATTCAGCCGCTCCTACGAGTCTGCGACTGTGGGATGAAACAAGCTATTCATTATTTCACTGGTATGAGCATATGAGTTGCATAGTCTGCTACTAGCTATTGGCTATTTACCACCCTCAGTCAAAAATTGCGATTTACTGATGAAGCAGTTTATCCTTTTTTTTTATTTTTATGGAGCATTACATTGGTGGTTGTTAGTTGTGTTTTAGTCTGATCCTTCATTGGTTTAAGATTGTGTCTTTGCTTTGCTTTGAGCATAAAATTGTAAAGGTATTTGATAATATTAACTTTTAATCAAATCTATTAATTTTTATTAATCATCATGTCTTATTACTGAGCAAAATATAAATTATATGATAAGCAGCATAAAACTTAAATTACAAAAAAGAGATGTATTTTGCATCTTTACTGTTATTATCTTTTGAATGGTTATTATTTACATATTCAAAACTGGTTGTTTGTCGAGTTTTGGACCACTCGCATCCCTAATTTTTCTGAAAAATAATCTTAATATTTTATTTTGATTAGTATGAGATGTTATATTGTTTAAATAATTTATTATACTATATATTATTATTTAATTGACTAACATTGCCCAAAATCCCAAACTTTCTGTTAATGGCATGACCAACTAAGAATTATTTCAATTAATTATTTATTTTAAGTGATGTTTAGAATGAATTCTTGATAAATTTTTAGATAATTTCTTACACTGTTTGATTTACCTCACATCACATAAAAATAATATGTAATTGCATTGAGGTTGGGTTAATCCAAAATTTGCATCTAATTGAAGATAAAATTTACTAAAATTATTCTATTATCACTAACGTTATTGTCATTAAAAAAATAAAGAAAAAGGAAAAAAAAGACAGCATCCTGGAATTTAGTCTTTTTACAAGAAGCGCTTAACTAAACTTAGCGCATTCCTGAGAAGCTACCGGCGGAAATAAAATGAAAAGTTAGAGCCCGCGAATTTGGTTTTGAATTTTGAAACAGTATCAAGTTCCAGGAATGGACGGATGGGATGGATCATGGAGAATCCCAGCTCAGCTCACAACGGGTAGGTAAGAGATTCTGATTTTCCCCATATTAAAGCTTCTTTCGAGTACAGGCAGCCCAAAAACAAAGAAAGCTCCGTAAAGATAGATCCCCAGAAAGAAAGCAATAACAACATTCGCTGAGCCTGTCGCTGTTTGCCAGTACCATGGAATAATAAAAAAGCACTGTGTCTGTGTGCCCATCTCCATGGCCATTTCAATCATTCAAATACCATTTAACTCTTCTTTCTTCTCTTCGCTTTTCTAATTCTGTGTTTTTCTTTGCCCATCAAGTTTGGGACACAACTCCCATCCAACGGCTATATTCTAAAATTGAACATCGACGAGAGATCACACACGACACCACACCGTGAAAGATTCTCTCTAAGCTTTGTATAAAAACGGGGAGAGTGACTGAATATTATTGTTCTTGCTTCTCTGTCAGTGCACGTGCAACCCACGTTTACTTCATAATAATTTAGATAAAATAATTTCATCTTTCGCTTGTTTGTATTAGATAAAATAAATAAAAATACAATAATTTTTATACCAATTTTATTATTTATCGTATTTTTTAAAATTTTATTAATATTAATATGATAAAATTATCATATCTAAAGTTCGTTTTTTATTATCACATTATATTAAAAAAATTAAACTTATTTAAAATTGAACTAATCATTAGTGCATTATTACGTAAAAAATATAAATTTAAATAAAATAAATTGTATTATTATTAATATTTATACAATAAATTTATTATTAATATTTACAAAAAAAATAATAAATCGATTTAAAAATGAACTTTTCGTCTAAATAGAAGCGAGTGCTCGAACAATATGTGTAAATTAATTTGAGTAAATTTTGAAGTTTTCCCTTACACTAAATCTTACCAATTGATTCAATCAATGCTTTTTTTTTGTTCATAAGATTTGAAAAATGATTACTAACTAGAATAATTGTTTTGCCAACAAAAAATGCAAATCTAATGCAACATATTTAATTGTTATTGAGTGGTTCTTGAGTTGATAGCGATATGATAATTATGCCCCTTATTTTAGCTAATATATAATTGTAATTAAACACTAATCATTATTAGTTAATGGCACTGAGTAATTTAAGCATGTCGACACCAACAAGATTTGTTGGTTACATTCATACTATGTTAATGATTACATAAATTTTTAATAATTCTTTTTTACTTTGCTTTTACCTCTTACATTCTAATCAATTGCAATCTTTGTTAGCACACCTAAAACCAAGTTTCATGTCCCTTTCCCCATATTCATAATTTGTTGCTAAATTATTACAGACTAAGGGCTAAGAAAGAATTTTAAATTATTAATATTATTGTTCTTATTGTCGTCGTTGATGTTATTATGACGATGCTTTTAATACTTTGATATTAATTTATAAAAATAAATTTATATAAAAAATTATATTCGTAAAATTTGTCTTTAAATTTAATAAATTATGGTTAAAATATTAAAAAGTATTTTTAATAATTTTTTTATTGATTATGATTAAATTTAATTTTTAAAAAATTAAATTAAATTAATCATGCATAATTTTACTAACATAAGTCATTTTAGCATCATTTATTTCAATTTTGATGTTGAAACCCCCAAGAAAAAAGAAAAGAAGGGGCAAAAAAGAAATTTGATTTTGGAGACAAGAGAAGCATGAGTTGATTAGGTGTTAGGAAACTGGTGGGTCCCAAAATTTAGAAAAGTGAAGGATTAATTAAGGAAAATCAATATTAATTAAATCATGCCACCTGTCGGAGCAGAGCCGAAACTGAACTAGGTGTCTTTACGTAAGACAAAAGTCTCGGATGAAGATTACCTGTCATTCTCTATTCACAAATTAAATATTTAATTAATACTATGTTAATTAATTAATAAAATTCTTTAAAACCATTTTGTTTGGGTTAACTTTCCCTAATTTAAACGTAATTTATTATTTTATTTAAATAATGAATTTTAGTTTACTGACTTGGTATTTTATATGTAATTTTATTATTATTATTATTTTTATTTACTTGAAACTTTAATTATTAAATTCAATAACAATTTCTGGTTCTCTAATTATCTACATTATTAAAACATTGGATATAACGTTTCCATATGTATCAAACAGGTCCCTAAATCTTTTTGAAATAATTAAAATATCCTTCAATGCATTGTTACATTCTCTCTAACACTCAATTACTGGTCTAAATTCAACACTTTTTTAAGGGCAATTAGGTCATTTGAGCATGTCTTAGGGATTCTATTTAATATATAATTAGAAGTCTTTATTTTTGTGCAACGATATTAAATATAAGGATCTTGGCGTTATTATTCCATTCTTTATATCAAGGGGGTCTATTTGGTAATTAAGCAAACCCACCAATAATCCACCCTCGCGGGACATGCTAGGGTTTGACTAAAATTTATAGTGAATTTGTAAATAAATATTTGTATAATTTAATTAATTATTTTTTAATAGTTAAGTTTTGATTTTATATTAAAAATTACACATATTCAAATAATGAAAATATTACAACAAAATAAAGTAATTATTTTATTTAAATTTATTATTTAATAATTTATAAATTTTTTATTTACTTCATAACTATAATTGAATAAAATAAAGATGTAAATTTGATAATTATTATTTTAAATTTATGATTTTAAAATTTTTTTGTTAAATTTTTAATAATTATGTATTTTTTTGGATAATTATGATAAATTTTATTATATATTAAATATAATTAATGTTTTATTTTAAATTAATATTAAAAATTTATAATTTTAATTAGATAAATTATAAATTTAAGTTTTATATTTAGTAATAGTATAAAATGTAATTAAAAATATAAAAATTTGTTAAAAATTTACGAAAATTTATATAAATTTGATAAATATGAAATACCATTTAAGTACATTTAATAATTAAATATTAAAATTGTTATAAATTTAGTGTAAATTTAATATTAAATGATTTTATGGGATATAAATTTAAAAATTTTCGTTCTAAATTCAATCTTCTGCCATCGTTGTACTTTTAAAACTTATTTGATAAAATAAACAGGTTATGTCCTTAAGTGAAAAAATGACAGAATGTAGGGATCTGAATGTTATTATCTAATTTTTTTGGTTAGAAATTGATGGCAAAGTGCTAGAATACAAAAGGCTTACAAGCAAGTCCTCTCTCTCTCTACTCAAACCTCTTCATCTCCTCCACCCACCACTTTCTCTTCTATAACATACAGAAATCTTCAATTCTTTATCTCTTTCTGCATCTGGTTATTGCGTCTTCGAACATTAAAGGCAGCAGAGAGAAAACGAAAGAAAATTACAAAAAAAAAGGGAAAAATACCCAAAAAAAAGGGCCAAAAAAGTGATGATTGTCACGTCCCACCTCACGGCACTTAAGCCTTTTCTTGAATCCAACTCTACTCTTCCTCTTTCATTCCCCAAAATCCAATCTTGACCTTCAAATCAACCCCACAAAAATTATTTTCCTAAATATTAAAAATTTCCTGGGAAAAAGACCATTTCTTGCTTGTGAATTTTCTCAGAAAATAGAAAAAAAATTGTATCTTTCATTGAAGCAATGACTGAAGTACTCCAATCATCTCCTTCTAATCACTTCCCTTCTTCTTCAAGCTCTTCCTCCACTCCATGTGCACCCAATAATTATAACAACAGCAATAACGATACACGAGCCCTCAGTGCTTCCAGTCTTTCTATAGCTGATATAGTTCAAGAAAGGGAACAAGAAGACGAAGAAAGAGGGCAAGAGGAAGAAGAAGAAGAAGAGAGTTGCGGACAAGGAGGAGAAAGGAAAGAAAGGGACAGAGGTGAAGGGGATCAGCTGTCGTTATTGGCATTATTGGTTGCTGCATTTAGGAAATCTTTGGTTGGTTGTAGTATTGGTAAAGAGCTTTGTTCAATGGAGATTGGATTGCCCACCAATGTTAGACATGTTGCACATGTCACTTTTGATAGATTTAATGGTTTTCTTGGTTTGCCTGTTGAATTTGAGCCTGAAGTTCCCAGGAGAGCTCCCAGTGCGAGGTTGGTTGTTTTTCTTCGACTTTCTGGCAACTCTTTTTCTGGGTTTGTCAAATTCTGATTTGGGTTTGTGCTAAATTGATTAGTTAGTTTGTTTGGTGTTATTCTGTTATGGGTTTCATGCGTATGGGTTTTGTTGAATCTTTCTTGAATTCTGGGTTGAGGCTACTTAAGAATTTTGTTGCGGTTCCAGATATGTTGTCAATTCAGTTTATCATTTTGGTGGTGCTGCTATTGCTTTCATTCAACAGGATTAGCTCATATATTTCCTGACTTTTCCCTTTAGTTTCTGATTGTGTACGCTGTTTGATAAACTTTCTGTTTGAGATTGCCATACAAGTTTTTCTCTCCCTCTAAACCATGAATTTGAGTTGTCTATTGGAGTTTTTTTCTGGCCTGATGTGTAAGCTTGTCATAAATGGATATTCGGGTAGTATATGTGATGTCACAGGGAGAATAAGATGGTTTGACTAATCGGGGTTAGTTAGTGGGTTGTTGAGTTATTAAACCAATCCCAAGCTTGACTTCTTTTTGTTAATTAGTGCAAAATTTGTTTTCTTCATAGCATCATGTTTCTGTGGAACATTCTCTGATTGCTTTCGTTTGTGCTCATTCTCCTGTAGAGTGTATTTGCTTTTACCATTAACATGTGTACATGTTCTATGGGACTTGGTTTATAGAGTGTTGCTGCCTAAGTATTAGGAGAAGATTAGTCTATTGTAATTTGAAGAAAAAGGCAAGTACAGTCAACAAAAGTTCTGTTGGAAATTTCTTCTATTGAAAAACAGGTATGTCAGAACCTGATGATGCGTCACTCTTGTCCACTGACATTAGATAGTGCATTTCCGATTATAAAGGATTCACTTCCATGTATCTAGTCAAGCTGTTAATAATTATCTGGGTGCTTTGTATTATTGTTAAAGAAATTGAAAGGATTACAGATTTGTAAGCACTTCAAAGATTTATCATGGGAAAAAAGTTAGTTTTGGTTTATTATTAGTTGATGCCTTAAAATTCACCAATACACAAATATATAGCCATGTTCTAGTGTCTTAATTTTAGGGAGTGGCTGTGTCGGATAATTGTTCCTATGTCATAGCATAACAGCATGTATGTTCCCATTAATCATGGCTTTTGCTAATGTCTTAAATATCCATTCTAGCTTCTGTTCAACCTCTAATCCTATTTTTGATCCTTGTGGTAGTAGTAGAAAATAATTTAGCTTTTGTGTTTGCTTCTTATGCCTATTTTGCGTTCATTGCTCAAGTTTCCTTACAAGGCATTTATACATTCCATTTGTACATTAACTTATTGTATTCCTGACTTGTTCCAAATTTGGGTTCTTTTCCTTTAATGAGGAGCTAATTCATTCTTACAAACAAACAGATGCTCTGTGAGAAACTGATGTATATGTGTAAACCTGGTTTCAAATATCATATTTGTTCCAGATATGTTGCAAAATTATTCTTTCTATATGTCATCAAGAGTTTTCAACCAAGGTACACTATTGTCATTCATTTGCAGTGCAAATGTTTTCGGAGTTTCAACAGAGTCTATGCAACTTTCATTTGATTCGCGAGGGAATAGTGTGCCAACCATTCTACTGCTTATGCAAAGGCACTTGTATGTTCAAGGAGGTCTGCAGGTATTTTCTTTCTCTTAGCATTTCATATTTGATAACTTAATTGTTATTAAGCTGACCATGTTCCTGGTACATTACTTATGTCAATTAGGTGATAGAAGCTTAAGTTCCATGAATACCATGTTGTGGAGCCATAAGAAAACAAAGTATTTCCATTTTATCTTTTCTTACCAATAAAAAGGAAGTTGAGGGAGATGTGATTCTGGTGGCTCCAGGTTCAACAAACATTAACATATCCCACTTGATATTCTGTAGGCAGAAGGAATTTTCAGAATTAATGCTGAGAACAGCCAGGAGGAATATGTTAGGGACCAATTAAATAGGGGAGTGATACCTGATGGCATTGATGTGCATTGCTTAGCTGGTCTCATAAAGGTACAACTTTTCCCCTTAATAATTGCTTGTCTTCATCTCGTCCTTTACTTCTTAAGTGGCTTATTCTGATTTCTTGAAGCTGTGCTACATTTGTGCATTAGGCTTACACCATACCAACTTGTCTTTAGTTTGCACTGATTATGATCATTGACAGTTGAAATTGATAAAATGTGGGCTCAGGTTGTTAAATATTATACCTGTCATGCAAGTGATGTAAGTTTCCCCTTGCTGACGGGTTTCTGTTTATCTGATTGGGCTTGTCTGTAGGCTTGGTTTAGAGAACTTCCAACTGGTGTCCTGGACTCTCTTTCACCAGAGCAAGTAATGCAATCTCAGTCAGAAGAGGAGTGTGCTCAACTTGTGAGACTCCTCCCTCCAACGGAAGCTGCTCTTCTGGATTGGGCAATAAATCTAATGGCAGATGTTGCACAACTGGAACATCTAAACAAGATGAATGCACGGAATATTGCTATGGTGTTTGCACCAAACATGACTCTAGTAAGAATTATTTGATTTCTGAAAATTGAAAATGCGATTTGTTATTAATATTTTGGGCCAACACCTTAGTGAGATATTTTATTAAGACTTGGATTGAATTGTTCCAACATTTGATCATGACACATATTCCCCAATGGTTAGGGTTTTGAGTGTCATTCATTTGATTCCCAAGGTCTTTTCTTTTTCTTTTTAATAATTTGAAAAGGAGGTGAAATTGGTAGAAATGGTTATGCAGAATTTAGAACTTAAGGAGGAAAAATCCTGTCCTGTCCAAATATGAATTGTTATTAAACTTGGGGATGGTACTATAGCCTGCTGCCAGGATACAATTTGCTGGTTTATTTTCCTAAAACTATGGTTAAGATTTGCATTTTGTTCCAGTATATAATCTTGATAATTTAAGGTGTAGTAAGATCCTTAAGTGATTTATGTCTATTGCAGATGTCAGATCCTTTGACTGCATTGATGTATGCTGTCCAAGTGATGAATTTTCTCAAGACACTAATCATCAAGATGCTTAAAGACAGGGAAGACTCAATGGTAGAATCAATTACCATTTCCCGTCTAGAGCCTTCTGACGAGAATGGGCACCAAAACTCTTCACATTCGTATCTTGAGGAGACTGAGGGCAAGGCCAACGATGCGAATGAAGAGGAGAAAGTTTTTGTTACCATAGACCCAGCTGTGGAGAGCCCCCCTCAGTCTGCTCAACTTAATTCCTCAGCTGAAACTGGTTCTCAGAAATTTTTAACTTCAATTGAGAACATCATTCCTACTGGCAGTCGTTCTCTGGTTGATAATTGTCCTTGCGAGGTTATATCTCAAGTTAACTCCTTAGCAAATGGACTCCAAGCAGGTGGATTTGCAGGTTCAAGTCGAGGTGTTCAAACTAACGTTTCCAAGAGTAAACCTAGTCTGTCAATGGCTTTGGCAGCAGGACCCGTAGAGAAGAACATGGGAGCTGGTATTGTTGGGCGAATAAATTCAAGGACAGAGCTCTTTGAAGCTTGGCGATGAAGGGCAGATATGAATCCTGTGCTGCAGAGAGGTGGCTCGGGGTTGGCGCATTCGCCAACTGAATGAAACAAGTTGGCAACATTAGGTGTTTGTTTTGTTCTTCTTTGGGAGTATTGTGTATGATTTGTGGTGTGCCTTTGATATGTTTTTCTTCCGGTTGAAATTTGTTAACCTTCTGTGATTTTTCATGTCAGTATTTTCTGTAACCCACCTCATAACAGTGTCTGTTCTCGCATAGTACAGCTTCTAATCAGTTCACATTTCTTAATCCTCTAACCTGAACATGAACTGAATCGTATTTGGCTTTGAACATCAACATCACTAGTTTTCAGATTGACAGAAAATTCGAACTCAATCTCACTTTGAAGTGTCATGGAAAAGGGGAAGCATAATGTTGACCCGTTGTTGCTGGGAGGTTATGCTCGAAGGATCTATTGTGAGTCAAAATAAGACTGAGTTTTATCATTTCATTAGTTTCTAATTCCACGGGAAATATAATGAGTTGTTGAAAGATAAATTTGAAGACAGATGATTAAGTGCAAGTTCAGGACTGTGGTGCTGTTGTGAAATGAAAGTATTATTCAAAAATAGTTGATTCTCAAATTAAAATTTCAGTAACTCTCATTATGAACACCGAAAGGTCTAATTTTATGTTGCTTACACACACTGCAATATTCCATTACTTTGAACATGGTACGCATTTTTATCGAGTGTATATATATATATATATATGTTTTGTATTTTCTTATATGTATATATGTATATGTATATTCTTTTAGAATTTTAGGGAAGGTCCGGTCCTCACCGGCACGGCCAGTCAACCCAAATTCAAGCAATAAACTGGTGAATTTTACATCGTCACAATTTACAAAGCTCTCTCTCCCTTTCAGGGTGCTCCAACGAATCGATTTGCCGGTATTCTCCCTCATTAATCTTTAGACATTTATCATGATATTACAAAGTAATTTGGTGTTTACAGAATGTTTAGTTTTTGTTAACCATTATTAATTTTCCTGTATTATGCTTTTAATTTTTCATCTGTTGTTAATATTTTGAAGATCATGGGAGAGTTGTTTATTAAGTTCCTTGATTTAGATTCTGTATCTATCACAGCAGTCCCTAATCTGCCCGCTAACTTCAATTGGTAAAACTTCAGAATTCTTAGTTCTTGCTAATGACTAAGTTTTGCTTCTTTACATCCTCCCAGTGTTATTATTCATGTATTCTAATTTTATGGGATTGTTCTTGTTGCAGGTTTTTACTTTATATAGTTGATCATCTTGCATTCTCAATAAACAGTAGTCTCAAGTGTGTATGCTTTCATTTCTGAGCGTAAGGGCGAAGTTCATTATGACGAATGTTTGTTGCTGTCGAAGGAATTTTCCGGCTGCTTTGCCGACTCTGGTTCCCTTACAACTACCATCTAAAATGTAATTTGTTTTTATTCTGTCTTTATGCCTTCCCTTGATAGTATTATCTTAGTTTCTATGTTTTTTCAATTACTTTTATGTTTGGGACTCGCATGTTATTTGCCTTGTTCGCATTGTGTTAATGTTTTTATGTCTGTTTCTTTGTTAATGTTTTGCATGTAAACATGTGCTCGAAGTCCGTACAAGCAGCATGTATTGCATGAAATTTTCTTTTGGTTTTTGAGGGAAACCCATTTTTGGTATGTATTGCCTGATCAGGTGAACAGTGTATCTCTCCTGATGAAGTGAAGCTGTTAACTGCTGTGTCAGACCCTGAAATTCAGCACCAGGAATTTATTTGGTTATGGACTCTCAAGGTATGCAAGTTTCTTTGAACAACTGAAAACTACACTGAATAATATGTCATGGCCAAATCATATAATCAGGGAAAGTGTATTTTTTTGCTTCTAGAATATGATGGATTTCTCTTCCGGGAGGCATATGTGAAAGCATTAGGAAGAGGTTTCTCTGCTGCACCTTTCAAGACATTTACCATTCGGTCTAGAGTTGCAACTACAAGAGGCTTTCATCTTTCCAAGACTCTAGATTCTGAGGTTTGTTACCAAACTTCTAGTGAGAATCATATGTAGAATATATCAGTGGTATACATCTGAATTTGAAATAAAGTCTACTTTTGTCACATGGCCATTTTATTGGTGTAAAATGTAATCATAACATATTTTTATTTGGCATTCTTACTAAAGTTGATTATTTGACTTTTATTCCCGGTTTTGATGGTGCCTGTAAAATTTATTTTCAAAAACATGCTCAGAGTTAGAAAGGAAGAAGAAGAAAATTCTTCATGTATTTTCTTCATGCTGCATGCCCAATGTGCGTCTCTTTGATTCTGAACATTATTTTTAGGTCTTTTTAGTAAATATAAACAGTGTACTAAAACTCACAAAGCTAATGTTAAGTAAACTGTTGTTATGGAGAGTTAAACATTGAGGTCCAGAATGTGACAAACATGGGGCGGATTATGTACATTGTTTTCTTACAACACTGAAAGCAATCTTGATTACTAGTTAAAAATTAACGGTCTCTTATGTCATATAACGTGTCTTTCTTTATACCTTTTCCTTTTCTTTTTCTTCTGTTCTACTAGGTTCAGTTGCTTCATATTAATAAAATGCTGAGGAACAATTCAATTATTGAGCTATAATGATGCTAAAACTAGTATCAATCCAACTGTAAAATCATACTCGTGTCACTTGCCCTTTTAGCTATCTGTTATTATCTTATTATTTGCCTCCTAAACAATTATATGAGCTACTTATTTGCTTAATAATTCAAGGTGGGATTTTCCAGCCATAGTTTTGAGATGCTATGGCTGGATCCCATCAATTCTCCTTTAAGCTGGTCTGTCAAGTGCTTTTGTATCAATTCAGTTACTCTAGGATATTGCGTATTACCAACTCATTTCCGTTCATGCTGTCAGGCATCCAAGATTGTTGTTGAATCTTCTGTTGACCCTCAGATCCTTACAAGCAACTGGCGGTTTGCACTATTTGATTTGGCTGGCTCTCATTATGCTGCAATTTGTGGGGAAAAGGAGAAATCCATTGGAGGTTTGACCCAAGTTCTAACGTGATAAACAATGAGAAGCTGATTAGTTTCTGAAGTGTTAGTGTCCCATTATTTGCAGGTGAAGCTAGTGCTCCAAGGAGATTGACTGTCTGGAAAACCATTCCTTTAGTTGAAGACGAGCTCATTTCAGGAACTGGTAATAAGCAATTGTGATCATGTGCTGAAATTGTTTGAACTCATTTATCGTATTTATTGATAACTAAGAACATGCAATAAGAGAAAAATAACATGAGGATTGATAAATATAGTACGCCAAGTTGGTAACATGAATGTGTTGGGCAGACAGAAATGTAAACTACTAACATCATGCAAGGAGCAGCGACTGGATATGTGGAATCAACAACAGAATATTCAATCTTCTGTAGTTAATAGATTTGTTGAATCCTCACCAATGACAAATAAAGTACTAGGTATACTGTATTCAAACAAAATCATGTAACTCAAATGCCCTATGATTTACATCGCAGATATAATATCAAATCTTACCTTTTATACTCTTATTACTTACCCAATAATTTCAATGCCATAGAGTTTACATAACTTATAGAATCGATATGAAATTGTATGTCCTCTAGTTTCAATTGCTGCGTCTTTTATTTCGATTGGTTCAAATGGGAAGAGAAGAGAAGACCAAAGTTCCAACCCCAATTGGAGAAGCAGCTTGCTTAACAAGAAGTTGCAAATAAATTAGTAGCCAAAAATAGTGTTTAGTTATAAGCAGTTGGTACTTAAGAGCATGTATGCAAACGGCTACAAGAGAAGAGAATACTGTAAAAATAACTATCATTTCATTTCTTGAATTAAATTTAATTCAAGAAATGAGATAGTTAATTCCTATTGATATCCCTTGTTATTAAATTTAATTAAGTTTATGAATTAATTAGACGATCCCACTAAACAGATAGTCAGTTCTTGAATTATTTGAAAAGTGATAAATCAGGTATTTTTCTTATAAATGGGCCAAATAAGACCTTATTCTTTATCTCATTTCTTGTAAGCTCTCGGTCCATGTGATATTTTTGGATATAATAGTATTGGACTTATGGGCTAAAAATTAGCAAGGCCGAGAATTCAAGGCTATCTCATTCCTGGTCTATTTATGAAAATGGGGCCAAAGATATCTCTTTCCTGACCCGCGGGCTGGATCCCATCCCTAGTCATCGGCCATGTTTGAAGAGTCTTGCAATAGTACAATAGTTGTACCGTACAGTTGTCATACTTGTCAATAAAAAAAATATATATAATTTTTTTTTATTATTCTAATTAAATTATAATATTATTTTTTAATTTTTTATTCATAATTAATAAATAAATTAAATTTTTTATTTTATTAATTGAATAATTTTATTTTATTAATCATTTTAATAATAATACAGTTCAATTAAATGTTAAATTAATTTCAAGCAATTCAGTAACTCATAAAATAAAAAAAATTCTTACTTTCTAATGAAATGTAGATTTTATTATAGTTGCACAGTACAACTAACTTCAATGAAAACAACATAAAATGTTTGATAAACATTGATGATGTTTATTTGTAATTCTTCCTTCCATTCCATTTCATAGTAAAAAAAAGTTTTGATACTTCAATTTCAGACACACATTTTCCAGTAGTGTATCAATTATGAATTGAGCTATAAAATTAGTATGTACATACAAGATTTCTTGAGGCGGTATAAGAGACACAAAATTCAATTACGCTAATATCATATTAGGATTGGGTCCAATTTGGTTGCCGAAGTGCTTAATTTTTCAGCCCTTTTCCCTGAAGTCAAGCTTTTATGCATGAAAATTTTGCCAAATTTGGTGCAAAAGCAGTGCAAGTACATTAACTTGGTTTTAAACCTTCTGGAAATCCCGAGGGTTCTCCATCAAATACCAATTAAGGAGGTTCAAACTTTCTTCAAGCAATAGTTGATAAGTAATTATTTAGGCAAGCTTCTCAAAGATGACATGGTAAAGAAAGTTTTTTATCTAGAAGTAATTTTACAATCACCGGAGAAGTAGATGTCTGAATTAAGTCAGCTTTCGCCAAAGAGATCCTTTGGAAGCTGATAAGGACTTCACCCTTGGGAAAACAAAACCAGCCTTTGGTGGATTTCCATTTACAAGAGAATTCTCGTAGATTTCTTTGCACTCTTGTACAACCTGTTTGACAAAACATCGGTAAAGGATTTATTAACAAGCATGCACCGTCCCATGCACAGAAATATATCAAATACCAAATAATAAGAACTAAAATGTTTTGTATACAAATATGTTAAGGTCAAGTAGGTTTTCTCAATTGTAAAAGTTAAAAGACTGACATGCTCTGATAAAAATGATGCTTGAAACTAAGCTGTGAAGTAATGTTGACTGACGTCCAATATATAATTCATATCAAGATTGAGTTTGTTTGGTGCATGACATTTGCTGATTCCTTTGTATGTGTAAATTCTATCAAAAGATCTAGTTACACAGTTTCCATAAGATGCTCTAAAACCCCCAAACAGGAGATGCTTGATTTTTTACATTCTCTAAAGGTTCCCAAGGGAATTAAATTTCGGTGCTGAACATACCTCCTTAGCATCCTTCCTTGGTATACCCTCCCGTAGTCCAACAAGCTTCTCAACTACCTCAGGCTGCAATTGGAGAACACCAGGTACTCTTTAATTAATAAAGTTCACAGAAGAAATCTTGAGGGAATTCAAGAGATACACACAGGGATTATAATCTACGACCAAATTAGAAATTAACGAATATTAATAATGTATGAAAAAAGTACAACATGGGATCAATAGATTAACTAGATTGCAGCACAGTGATACGAATGATTACCGGGCAGTCAGGTTGATGTTCAAGAATATTCGTATAAATGAGTGTAAAGGTATCCAGGCTCTCTGCTGAAGCAAGTTCTCTTAAATCACTCAGCGTCTTTACTCTGTTTTCAACTTTCTGCAACAGCAGTAAAAGAAAAATGGTTGAGATCTAACCACTAGAATCAAACTAATAAAAGCTTATTTATCCATAAATAAACTGGCAATGCATGATCCCCATGAATTACTTGTATTCCTTTTATGATGAAAAAGAAAAAAATGACTATAGGTCAACACTTACGTTAAAACTTATATACTCCCTAAAGAAGTCCATGATAACCTCTTCGTCTAGCCTCATTCGTTCAATGGTTTCTTCCTTGATGTAGTTTCTCTGACATTGCAGGCACCATACGAACAATCAAATCGTATAAATACAATTCATCATAGGTCATGCACAATGGAAAAGATTCAGCTGGTCAACTTTCTATTTTCAAAAGGGAAAAAAAACCTGTGTTAGAAGGTGATCAACATAAACAACTATGGTTTCCTCCAAGCAAGATTCAACAAATCTTCTGAATGATCTCTCTTCGATGTACCTTAATTGCAGAACATTAAAATCAATAAGAGATTCTTTCCCCACGTCAAAGTAGAATTGCCAGAATTATAAAGCCATAATTATATTGGAGCACAGACTTATGCATTCTGAAGAATCAAAGCCCAAAAAGTGCTGATGAATAAACCAGTTCCAAGGGAAACAAATTAACGATATTCAGTGTGATATCTCAAAAATGGAAAGTAACCTAACATCTTCAAGCCAGAAGTTCTAAACAAATGATTAAATAATAATAATAATCACTGTTTCTCCCCCAAAACTTTAGGGATGTAGACTTGTTTAGTCAAATTCTATGTTCAAGAAATGTTCACGTTGATGCAGGCTAACAATTCAAGACCATCAAGAAAATCAAGGAGGCATCAGGCCCAAACAACAGTATTAGGCTCTAACAGGCCCCTCACATGCAAGACCAACACCAAATATATCACTATAAGTTTACCCTGTGGATCAAGCCCAGACAATAGATAGAAACACAAACAAAGGGCACATACGAATACAAATGCAATCACATGAGCGGAATTGAACACAAACTTTGGTTGAAACCAGCTCAAGTATCACATTTGTTGAGTTACCAATTGACCTAAAGCTTAAGTTTGAAGGTAAGGGTAAAAAGTCCAAACAAGAGTATTTAAGCTTTAGCAATTCCCCTCACATGCAAGGTTGGACACATTAACAGTCTTGTCATATAAATTATAATTTAATTAATCAAACAGAATTAGTGTTCCAGGGGATTTGAACAAAAGAAGACTATAAGGTCAAACCAGCTTTTATACTGTGTTAACAAAGTGAGAAGGCTAACAAAGAGTACAACCAACATATAAGATTACAACCAATATAAAAAGGCAAATACAATCATAGCCTAATCTTATTTTATAGGCTACAACGAATGACACAATAGAATTTCCCATTTGGTTTGAACAATATTAATTTACCACTAGACCCAAAAGCTCGATCTGATAGGTAAGAGCAGTGATAGAAGTATTAAGCCATCACAAACAGTACACTTCTATGAACCAATGACGGTTATGAATCCATTTTATTCAGTAAGAAATCCTATTGAAGCATATCAAAAAAGAATCGTTAATTAGGTTAACTCATAAATGTCAAAATCTCAAAATTCTTGTATGCTTATACACGCTAAACCTTAACAAACAAGGCTCTCACACACATGTCCATGTGGCTAGAATGAAATTCCTACATATAGGTGCAAGCACTTATAAGCCAAAAATAATTTACAACTGATAACTACTATGTACCGCAAAAAAAGTATACTGACCATATGATTTCCTATTCTTACACAGTTGAATGCCATACCTAAAAGCTGTTATAACACTGTTATGGTTGAACTAAAGCCTATAAAAAGGAAAATTAAAACAAATCTTTTGCATAATAAAGTACAAACCATTTGCCAGCAAACATATCACTAAAAGTTGGATGTCATTTCTCCCATTTTGACACATAAATGATGATCTAGACTAACATATTGCATTGAATTAACAAATGAAAGATAGTATTCAATCATGGATCAGTTTATATGCATCTAGGTTTAAAAAGGGTTTAGCAAATAGGGAGACCAACACTTAGTTCTTAAATCCCCTTCAAGTAGTGTACCAATTTTAATTTGCAATATCATAAAGGTTTAACATACAATATACGTTTGCATGATTTTCCTGTTGCAAAAGCCAGAAATGCTGCAATGCTTGGGTTTCCAAGTCTGAAATAAAGAGAACTCACATCTTCACGTCTGTAAAATAATCACCAAATGTTGCAACTAGGTACTCTGTCACCTGTCCTTCACACCATTCTGAAACATACAAAAGGTAAAAATGAAAACATGAAAAAGGTATTACAAAAGAGAGAAAAAAAAAGAAAGAAAGAAGAAATCTCTCCACTAATTCAACGTAATTACGTACACATACAACAGAAAGCTGTGATGGAATTATTACCATGTTTAGAACTAAATCTACTAAGAACAATGTTTAGATAAAGTAATGACTTGTTTTCACAGACAGGATCCTCTGCCATTCTAATGTGTTTCCTAAGTGCCTGCCAACCCCAGACTCCTAATGTTGAGTGGACTTGTGGAGATCCTTTCAACAGGGATAAACTTTATCTCCATAGAGACCCAGTGTAATCACCCCCTTACACTCTCCCTTGCTCCAGGTTGGTGCAGTTTGATGTAATTTCTAAGAATTAAGTTGCATATCTAGGAGTTCCATAGTGAAATTTTCACTTTATAATAGCTTATTTTATTTGTACTTCAAACAAAATTCTTTTTCAAAAGCATAAACTCAATTTTGAAGGAAAAGTTACCATTATTACCAAATAACATTATGACTCTTTAAGAAATCAATAGCAGGGGGCTGAATTGTATTTGCCATGGAACACTGTTGTATTAGGATCTCTTCCTTTTCCAGTAGCTCTCAATTTTATTAGGGTTGACTCAATAATGTTGTCCTTGCCTTGATCCAAGTAAAGAAAAAATGAAAATAAAAGAAAAATCAAAACATCTTCTTCATTGTCAGTCTAAAATACAGGAAAGGAAAATAATAAGTTCAAATAAATTATTCTAGATTGAAAAAAATAAAATTCTTAAAGCATAATTGATTATAATGTTGAAAAATGAATCCTTCTCATTAGTTACTAGAGCATTAGCCTTTCAAAGAAATACTACTATTTTTTAAGATTGAAGCAAGCTCAGGGATAAATTTATGTTAAATAATATCAGTCAACTTTACTAGTCAAAGTCCATGGTTGAGTTCAAAGGCATACCTTTAATCTATTATTCCAAGAAAACAATTTCAACACAAGTCAATATTTTTTCCAATTAAGCTAACCATTCAGTAATTAGAGCAGAAAAACATAATTCCTTTGCTCCTGAAATAGGCAATTGAATTTTGATCCAAATGTAGTCCGATTGTCTATATGATATAGGACATCTGGCCTCATAAACTTATGATATTGCCAGTCCAAACTTATCATTAGCTATTGGGTAGCATCTTGGTAGCAAAAAATTGATTAATCTGACATCTGGTCTAACAAACTGCCAGTCCAAACTAATGGCTAGCTAATGGATTGCATCTTGGTAGCAGAATATTGATCAATCTATTCCATTATTAATCTATTTGCACAAAATCTAGTGTAAAATATGTAAACATGATTACATTTTTTCATTTTTATATAAAGAATTTGACACTCACCAGATAAGAATCAGACTGGTAATGAGATGGAATAAGACATCTAAACAAACCAGATTATTATCCCCCACAATCAAACCAAAATTCAACCCATTAGAGACTTTCATAAAGTGTACTTGTTGGCATTACTCCAAAAACAATACGGAGCATCCACTTAATAGCAGTCACAAGGGAAATGAATGGTTAGAATGGAGAAGAAATTTTACCCTTCTGATAAAGCTTGACAAGTAATTCCTGCACCCCAGGATCTTCAAAGATAACAGTAACAGTTGCAAGCACAGCTTCCTACAATCCATTAATGATCCCAATGAATCCTACAAATTCTTATTAACTACAAAATTTTCCATCATGATCGTAAATTTTGCTAACATACTAAGATCATCAGCTATGAGGAATTACAGCCTTAAACTATGAAATGAAAGAGAACAACTGAAAAATCTATAAACTCATGCAGTTTTTGCATCAGAGCTCAGGCTTCTCTGATATGAAGCCATAAAATTCAGAAACATTTCCAAATAAAACCGAAGTCACAACTGCATCCCCGGTAGGCTAAGCCTATTGCAAAGAAGCATATGTACTTCAGTATATTGAGCAGTGCAGGTTGAAATTAGCCATTTGGGAACCCAAACTCTCTCGTTTTAATTGAATAAAATTATTTTCATTGGAAAATCTGGTTCAAATCCCAGTTTGAACTGCATATTCAAATATGCATGAGTATTTGTTTAGATATGGATGGATATTCATATGTGCAGGTCTAGATTTGCAGAAGTATGAAAGAATTTGAAACAGGTTTGATAGGATTTGTTTCATGTTTCCTTTGAAGACCTAGGTTTGTGTTTTGGTAGATCCACCCCAAACATGAAGTGTTGCCATAGTTGGGTATGGCCCAACTACATATTTGTTTACCTACGGCTAACTGTCAAATCGAATGTCCATGTTCCCAAAGGGATAGCCAAGTTGGTTTGATATTTTGCAATGAAGCAAGAGGTCTAACAATCAAGCCCCTGATACCAACCTCAATAGGCGATAATATACAATTTGTGTTTGTGCATGAAGTGGGATGGTACAAGGTGTGTGATTAGTAACCAAAATTTTTTTAACAAAAAAAAAGAAAAAGAAAAGAAAAATTGAGTCCCGACCGATGTTGGATGTTGGAATAAATGATGAGGTACAAAAGCAAATCACACTGAGGCATTATACTTGTGAAAGAACATCTAAAAGCTTTAAACTTTAATACCTTTGCAACCTCTAGGAAACCTTTGCAAGTGTCTTCAAAATTGACCTGCAAAAGTGACAAAAGGAAACAGATTTAAAAACTGAAGTAAGAATTTTATGTGCTCACAATTCAGTGCTTCAATCTTAAAAATATATGCAATGCTGATGAGATTTGCTGCATTAGATTGTGATGGCAAAAAGTATTGCTGAATCCAGGGCTGACAAATGGTGCTCTAAGATACATGAAACTTGACATGTCTACCCAAGTTAACACAAAAAGGTACAGCAAGGACAAAAAGTAGCAGCAAAACAAAAACAACACCCTCCTTCAATGAGTGGAGAAATCCAACTTGTTCATGTGAAATGGAGAAAAAGCAAATGAAAAAATAAGCAGACACTTGCGCATCCATTGAATGCTAAACGAGAACATAACTTGGAAGACATTAAATGTGGCTTTATTGGATATAACAATTTTCATAAAGAATGAAAAGGTAACCAGAAAAAGAAAGGAACTTTGAATGGATCCGGCATTACCTGCTCAGCATAGTTTGGCGGAAGAGCTTCTATGGTGCTGTTGCTTAGCTCCATTGCAAGGTCATAGCAGCGCAAATTATTGTTTATCTGTACATCATGTTAATAACCACACATAAAAATAGTAAACAATGATTTTCACACAAGCAATGGATATTAACACAAACCATGCAATAACATTTCACTAACCATTGCACACAAAGGTTCCAGACCAATTTCAGAAGCAGGTTCTGCAAGTCTCTCCCTTTCAGCTGCTTGGAAATCAATCATTACCTAGAGAAAACACAGCAAACCCATTTAAGAAATAAATAGAGTAAAATAGCCATTTTATGAAAAGCTCTCAAATGTGGACTCTAATTTCCAGAGAATAGAGTAAAATCAAAATCAATTGAAAGCTAAGGAAGAGAGTGGAATACCATCATCAAAGAAAGTTGAACTAAATAATATTAACTTTCTCCAAATGAAGTTCACATATGTGGTGGTGCCATACGGTGAAAGCACAAGTCCTTTTATCAACAAGGGCACATCAGTCATACTAAAGATTGTGAAGGAGAATCATTGAGTTATATTATAATTTTTATTTCCGAGAGTTCTGTCTAAGGAAGTTTCACATGTTAGAATTTTATCGTTTTGGTCATAATTCCTACTTTGAAAGTGAGTCTTACTATAATAACTCGTAGGTAGTATGAATATGAGTCCTTAACATAGCCCTTTCAGACAGAACAAAAAATAAATTATAATCAAAGCAATGCAATTATTGTCTGTATATAATTTTAGGAGAACTTTACCTGAATAATGGCCAGAGCAATTCTGTATAACATGACATCAGTGCTATTATCCCTCACAATTTGCACTTGTTCTCCAAGGATCCTAAATAAATCAACAGCAGCTGGAGTATATAGCTTCCCATCTTCTGTCTTCTTTGGAGGTTGTACTTTATCAGCCCCTAAGATATTCAAGTACCATTTCTAGAACACAGAATAAGCAAACATTGCAGTTTAAATAAGAGACACAACTGACCGAAGGCAAGAACAAATTTACTAAGTAATAGCATTCTGACTGACAGGTTAGTGATATTTTTACCTTTGTTGTAGCTTGCATTCTCTCAACATATGAATTCATTAGGGGATCCATAGCTCCACTCTCAGAACAAACTTGAGCAAGAGACTCATCAACCCCCAGGCCAATTAGATTATCTTGGTGCTCAACAACCCAACCAGTTACCTAGTTTCAACGCTAAAAGTCAATGAACTGCTGAAATTACACAATAGAGAAAAGGAAGTGAAAGAATGAAAAATTGAAAGGATAAAGTAATAAATCCATTTTGTATGAAGAAAACTCCATATTGCTTAAAAGCATATCATAACTCAAAAAGTCAAAAAGAAATCACACCTTTTGTGAAATCTTAAAACTACTTATCTTTTCTTCTATTTCAATTACTTTTCATACAAACTCTAGGTAGCCGTGCATTTGCTTGGAAATTGAGCAATATGAAAGATCTATGACACAGGTGAAATTTAGAATCTCATAACTCCAACATGAGAAGTAAAATTAATATGTCTTCAAAGATAGCTGAGTCAAATTTCTTACAAAATGTCTCCCTTTAGCATTAGACAATTAGAGTGTAATAAGAGTTTTCTATAAATTGATACCTTATACACAAGTTGTAATGCGTTTTATAGTTATGCTAAGGCATATTATCACTGGCCAGCATGGAAAACAACCATAGTTTCTATTATGCAGCCATATTATAAATGCCAAGTTCCTATCAATTATCAATATTCCTCTCACATATACAAGACAAAATGCTAGAGATCAAAACCAATAAGGATCCAGGCAAAAGTACCTTTAAAATCTCTATATTTGTCAGTTCATTAGCCCTGTCACTTAGCAATCTAAGCATTTGAATAAACCTCTCAGTATACAGGTTTACCATTAGCTGGAAAATTTCATATCTGTAAAATTGGAAAAACAAATCAGAATGAATAGGATATTTCCATTGAAGCTCTCCTTTGATGCCACATATGTTCAACAGTGGAACATTGCTTATCCACACACATCTAGATGCACATACACACCCAGATCTTTAATAGGGAGAAACAGGAACAAAAGATTACTATCTGTCTATGTCACCTGAAAGCTGGCCATAGATCCAGTTTAAGTGAGAAAGAACCAGATTTAGCAGAGGACAAACCTCGGAGGAAAACATGGGGCCACATAATCATAAATATCTCCAAGCTCTTCCCCAATCTATATGTGAAAAAGAAACTTAAGGGTATCATGGCAGCAAGAAAAATTGTAGCAACAAAATTAGAGAATTTAAAATTTACTTACTAAGATTACCATGCCAAAATCAGTCTTAGAACTGTGCTAAATATTAGTGGAGATTAAAACACAAATATCGATGAAATATGAGGTGCAGAGTAGACAAAACAATTGATTCAACAACAGATATATCTTGTGGTTTCAACATTTCATGAGAGAAAGAGAGGCCACAGGCATGGTTGTAATTAGCATTCTAAGAAATTGGTGAAAAATGGAAAAACACTCTTTCAACTCTAAAACACAATTAGTAGTTAGCAACCTCACTGCCAAGGTACCCAGGAGAAAATGGTGAGAAACATCCTAGAAAATTCCTCATATTTCTACTAATGTTCATTTACAACCACAACAACTTGAGTCAGGAATGCAATGAAGTGCACGCATTTGTGTGTAATTATAGAAATTAAGAAGAGAAGAGTCAACAAAAGACTATTGAACAATAGCTTTCTTTCATCAAAGGTCCTCCATGTGCTGATCTCCCAAAGCAACCACCGTGCATGATACAAACTTCTTAGAAAACAACTTCAGTTTCTGGTTTCAATTTATTTCACTCCTCATTAGGCAATGAACAGAAGAGGTCTGTCCACCGTGCACTATCATTGCATAATTTATAACCATCTATACTGAATTAGTTTTGTATAATATAATACCATAACAGCCAGCAGGGGCACACCAAGTTGCACAGTATAGTCCTTTGAGCCTATGCATGTTTTTATATCTTCCAGCATCAACAAAATTTCCCATATTCCACAAGTTCACTTTCTTCCCAAAATGATTTGTTCAATATAAACAAGTCAAACATTTCTTTAACACCTTCTAAGTACGCAAAATTTCTTTAAGTGAGATATTAGAAACCACAGATTTTACATAATCAAAGCAAAGAGTACGGACAATAAAATTATTTCTAATGACTTTTTATTAAAAATTCTTATTTTCAGAATGTTATTGTGGTTTTTAGTCATCATAATTTCTCTACATTGTAGACTTAAAAGACAATGTTATCCGAGTTATATGCTGAAAATTATATAAATTATTTAGTGTGAACTCCCAAGAGATGCCAGCTTTTCTATTTCAGTAACTTACCATTTGGCTTAAAAGTTTAAGGTTGAACGAAGGGCTCAAACAATAATATTTAACTGTAAAAACTCCCCCAACATGCAATGTTGGACTCATGTGGCACACTTTGCTCTTTGACTATAGGGTCAAAGTTATCATAAAAATACAAACCGAATAAGATTTTCAGGGGATCTGGACATGGGATCTTGGCTTTGATACTATCCATTTTAAGCTACCAGACCTAAAATCTTACGCTTGAAGGTGAAGGCCCAAATAACATTATTTAAGCTTTGAGACATTAATAATTGTTAATATACAAGAAAATCTACTAAAAGAAACATTTCACTTTTCTTAATTTTCCTCTTAGGCAGCAAATAGAAAAAAGTATACCGGCACAAGACAAATCCGGGAATTTGATAAAGGAAAAAGGAATGAAAAGGGAGAAAATCAAAATAAAAGTTGATGAGGTTATAAAAATCCAATATTTTTGACTGAGCGATATAAAAAAAATTTAAAAATTAGAGATTGATACCATTCGAGCTTCCTCCAAAGCTGCTTTCAAGTCTTCAAAAACAAGCTGGTGCACAAATTACCATAAGGTAATGTACATTGAAAAAGAACTACAACATATTCTCCCCTATTAGGATGAAGTTAACTGATAACAGGAAATTAAAAAAAAAGAGGCACCTCTGTTAGAAGCTTATTGAATCTCCCTTCAACTGTCTTCCTTATTTGCTCATAGCATTTATCCTTGTAACCTTTTCCCTGAACCTTCAACTTTGGCTGGGTTAGGTTGTTGGAAGAAGCCATTCCAACTGTAGATTTTCTGCATTCAATAATTAAACAACTAATGATGCATTACTCTAGAACTAAGTGAGACATCTTAATATGCACCCAGGATAAATGGGATGTAACACCACAAAAAATGTTTCATAAAGGGAAAGGGAAACAAATGCCAAACCAGAGCCAATAGAATATCAAAAATCACTATAAAATGGTTACTTGGTAGTTCTACGAGGGTTTGCAATTGCTGCCATCACACCGCCTCCCTCAGCTTCAGCTGCTTCCTCAGCAAGTTGCTGGTCAAGAATTTCTTGCATTTCAACAACCCTAGAAGGTGAAAAACAAAATTTAAAGACAAAAAAGGAAAAAAGAATTGGCTATATATTATTATTCTATAATCAAAAGAGTACACTGAATCCAGAGAATAAACACACAGGGACACAACATATAGTAACATATCACGCAAATGTTCTAATTCTCAAGTTAACTAAGTAACATATCACGCAAATGTTCTAATTCTCAAGTTAACTAAGCGAAAGAAATTAAGTATCTAAGGAGTCCTAAGAAGTCCATGATATATCCCTGGATATGGCAAATTTCTCTGCACAAAGTTTTCCTTAAAAATAGATCAGTTAGTGCTTGGCAATTTTGTGAAAATAACAATATTTCATTCAACACTCTGTTGGTGGCCTACATGATGCTGTCCATTCACAAAATTGCATAATCAACAAAAAATTAAAAAAAAACCAGTTATTTAAGAGATCCAGAATTTTCATTTCTGTTTTTAAGTACATAATTTTAAAGTTATTTTGCTATCTACTGTGATATGCTATTCTTGCGGTTGATTACATTATTGTTTGTCTTTAGACATTCTTTTTTAAACAGAAATGGAATGCTTGTATACATCATTAAAAGATCTTCCAGTTTAGGACCCCATGAATTGTTTCATTGATTATTCGCACATGTATAATAGTTTTCAAGAATATCTTATACAAAAGGTCTTGGTAAGAGTGAACTAATTATTTCTTATAGTCCCAACTATTTCCAGCTCTGAATTTCATTTTTTAAAATATATGTTGTACAATGTCCATTAGTTAATTCCATACTAATTAAAAATCTTCTACCATACACTTATGAAGCACCACAATACGTTTTATGCATCTTCGTTTGAAAAATCAATAGGCAAGAAGTGTCTAATTCACCATAGGCAAGGAATGTTTAAATCCACTATAGACATATGCCAACTAATAAAAAACAATAAAGAATTGAAAAGTAAGAGCTATTCTAATCAACAGCGTGCCATAAGTACAGAAGACTATGGCTTAAAGGTCTATCAGCAACATACCTCAAAGCTCGAACCAAGGTTTGAGGGCTGCAAAATATGGGTAAATGAGAATGAATATAGTTACAATGCAAATATTCTAAGGCATTTCAATGCATGAATAATGTTACCATCAGCAATATAGATTAAGAACAATGTAGCTTTCGAGCAAATGCACTTAAGAGAGAGTAACCAAATCTACAACAAAACTCAGCCAAAAATATATACATCTGTGGGAGTGCTTGTTTTTTTCGCTCAATAAGAAGTGAAAATACTTTCATATTCCAATGTAAGGAACAATGAATACCAAAAGCACAGGGAACCAAGTTGTTATGAACTGCATTCCAGGAATGAAGCAGAATATTGATGGAGTTGGACCTGGACACAAGGAGATTACAGAGACAAATCTTGTTGGGCCAGCCCACGAATCAATGAGACCACCAGTCCAGCTAGTATATGAGAGAAGAAAGAAGATGGGGACATGCGAAGACAAGAAGGGCACTAGAAGAAATGGAAGCTGACATGGTGAAGTAATGGGGAGAAGTTGGTTGGAGAGAATATTGTGAGGGGAAAGTTATTGTACAGGAAAGATATATATATATTTGGGTAAATTGTGAGGGAGCGAGATCTTTTGTCATTATCTTGTATTGGGGAAAGATTGTAAGGGTGGGGGAAAATCCCAGCAGCAGCTGGAGGCTTGGTTGGCCTGAGTGATTTTTCTTGTTTTCTTTGTTTTACAGAACAATATTTCAAAATCTAGTAGTAATTTAATCTACAGTCTTTCTTTCTATCCCTTTTGTTTGTTAATTTCATTGAATTACCTTTCGGTTGTTGGTTGAATGGATAGCTTGCTGTATCACAAGTAAACCAAATTCATTCTGTTTCACTCAATCTAGTTTATTGGGGTTTCCTATTAAACAGAATTTAAGGAAAAAAGGAAGAAAGAAAGAAAGAACTGGCATCCAAGTAAACCAATTCCAGAAAACATTAACACATTGTGTTTTCTGTTTTATGTCCTATTAAAGAAATAGCTTAAATTTTCCGCTGACTTGTTTTCCAACATTGCAGCAGACACAGGAAAATACCCTCTGTGAATTGTATGGAGCCATATTTTAAATGACTTCTCTATTATTTCTCAATAGAAGTACAAGCTTATTTGTTATAACAATAAGCCCTCAAAAATCCTAGCAAGCAATATAGGCAAATTGTTTATATAAATAAACAAAAATGAACATAAACAATGCACTAAATAAACAACTCTAACATCTGCTGTTTCCATGTAATTTAAGCACAAGCACTTAACTTCTCTAAGCTGATTGAAGTCTTCTTTACAGGAATTCAAGCAAATATTTCTTCTTAATTCAAAACAATAAACACGATAGTTTCCACACCAAAATTTAGCCAAAAACTGCACCAAAGCATTGATGTGTGCTTTTTTTCCCCCTATTTTGATAAGAGATGCTTATTTTTTTCCTTTCTGTCTTCTTTTTTCTATTTATATTTCCTTTTTCAGGTAGACGCAATGTTGCTACAGTTATGCTGCAATAACTGCTTAATAAACAGACAGTTCGTGAGAGCCAACTTTCATTGCATAGGCACACTGTATTATACACATGGGTACCTCCTAGTTATGGTAAAGTGAAATCTCAATATTCAAATTATGCAATAACTAATTCACTAAATCTATCCACACAATTTTATGCAGGAAATCCATAAAGAATTAATAAGCACTTCATGAAATATAGTTGCAGAGACAGTAAGAGATACATTAGTACACAATAATGGACCACCCAAATTCAAGCAGTTATCCAGATCATGAATATACCTTTCTTTGGATAGTTTATAGAAGTTGGATATATGGCCCCATAATGTCTTCTCAAATGTCTCCCACGTTTGATCAACATCTTCAAAATACTCTCTGGTAAAAATCCAATAGAGAAGGTTCAGTAAAATCAAGTCATTAAACCTTAACCCATAAATCAATGACCAAACCTCTCACTTTCCATCCCCTCCCTCCAATCCAAGGGTAGAAAAGACAAGCCAATGTTTGTTTGCAGTAGAATGGATCAAATTGGACAAGATTTCATTCTGGTAACTATTGAGTAATTCCCATTACTCCCATAACTATGATCAAGAAACAAAATTCATAATTCCTTTACCTCTTTTTTCTCATAACAAATCTATAGGAATAGGTCACACATGGAAACAGAATGAAAAATGAATTTTATCCCCTTTCACATCACCGATGGATATTAATCAATCGTCATGATCAACCGACTACAAGAAATATTCAAATACATAGGTCTTATACAAATTCACTTTGATGCACACAATTTTGTTTATAAATTTAATCTATAGTAGCACATTAAAGTAAACTAAATCAAATGTCAACCACAGTCCTGCCTTAGAATGTTGTTTTTGGTGAATACTATGCTGAGATTATTAAAAAAAGGTAAAAGAAAGAGAAAGTTTGATGAAAAGGACATTAAAATTGTATATTTTACAGTAATGTAGGGACTGATGATGGCTACGTGATCATAAGAATAGAGATCAAGAGAAACATTGCAATGGCTGTGATGACCAAAAAGTGAAAGATGAAGAGAGGAAAAAATATGTTATTACTTATGATAAGTCCAGTAAATTGTTGTCAGTGATCCACTGGTGGAGGTGATGTTAGTAATTTAGAATAAAATACACAAATTGATCCTAGTGAGAACAAGAATGAGAATACACTTGCTGTAATTATCTCATTTTCAAGTAATGTGATGATGATACTGAGTTAAAATTTATGAATAAAAAACATGAAAATGAAGAACATGGTAAAAAGATTGTGTACATTCACTCTAAATTCCATCAAGTGAACATGGTCCAACATATAGATCCAAAAAGTTTGTTTGTCAAAAGGTTCCTCAGCCAAGCCTTCTTAATACGGCTGCTCATAAAGCAAGATGGATCTTGTAATGTAATAATGCTATTAAGGTCCATATAAAATAAAAGCAAAGCAAATATGGACATAACTACAGCCAGAGAGCAACTTCTGGTTCAACAAAACGTTGAATGACTCTGTTGATTGAATTGACCTAATTTTGTTTTTTCCTCAGACAACTCCTTTGAGCTTAGCATGAATTCAGCAATGAATTTGAGAAAAATATACAAACCTCAGTCTGCCAACTTCATCTTTATGAGATGCTGCAGCTGCCAATGCAAACCTTCGTTTACCATCGAGCGCTGTTAACCTCTTTGACAAATTGAGGGTAAAAAGAGGAAAGAGGTAAGTTTAATATGCTAATTGTTATATATGAGATTTTTTCAGCTTGAAACTAAATGATACAAGAACTAGCTTTACTTCGTAGGTGTTAACAAGTTCTTTGTCGTCGCTCAAAGAATCCCGGGCCTCAGCTGCTTCGACAGAAATAGACATCATGCCCTCAACATCCTATTAAAGATCAAGAAGCTCAAAACATGTTGCAAGAAGCAGATCAACATACAAAATCTATGAAACTTATCACTTAAACAAAAATAGTTATTCAGAAGCATCCAAAAGAAACCCATAATTGGACAATGCCTTTTTGATCCAACCAATTTACAATACTGAATCTTGCATATTGCAGATACAGAGTTAAACAATTTGCCAATTTTTTTTACCTACACTATAATTATTTTTTTCTTAATAGGAAATGAAAACAACTTAATAATAATCAAATGAAACAAATTACAATAGAAACCATATTAATAATATCATGAAAACAAGGTCAAACGCTACACTCACCTTGAGAGTTGTACTCAAGTTATTCCTAGCATTACTAAGGAGCTTTATCTGGTCATGATTTTCAATCAAGTTTTGGCATTCTTGACAGTACCTGATGTACAAGACAACCACATTAGCCACAAGCTAAGCACATCGATTTTTCCACGTATCACCCAAATATACCTTTCAATAGAAACAAAGTTATCGCGAAGTTGGCTTATCGTCTTCTCTGATAAGGCAAGTGATCCTAACCCTGACTGTGCCTGTTCAATCTGTAAGTACACAGTAGTCCGCCCGAACATAAATTCACGTTATGCCAGCGATAAATTCAAAATCACAATGAAAAAAAGGGGAATTGGAAAACTCTACCTGTTCTGCAACCATTGTACTAAGCTGCGCATCATTTGCCTAGCAAAAGTAACATGTAATTCAATATAGGGAGCTAATTTTAACAGGAACGGAATTAGAATTCAGCGAATTAAATGTGGAAACTCTAAAATACAAATCTGGAATCGAATTTTAAACCTGTTGACGAGCAAGGTAATCAGCTTTCAAGTCTCCTATGAACAGTAACTGCTCAGGCAGAGTCAAGAGCTTTGCCACTTCACGAACCGCAGCTTCCTTAGCTTCAACACCTAGATCCTCGCTCATCATTTTGTATCAATGACTCGAATTCACTTCACTTCTGTTTATTTGACTGATTTAAATTACGGAGATTTGAAATATTCTTGCTCATACAAATGCCAGATCGCACGTTAATTTTGCCATTTGCGATATCATTCGAAGACGGAAAGTTTGAACTGCTTACCTCGGATTGAAATTTCCACCCGTAAAATCGCGTTTTCGCATGACGTGTATGAAACAGATTTTGCCCGTGGGAATATCGGGTAACCGGATCCGAACTCACACCCGAATGTAAATTCTTGTATTGCAAGCGCTATGGCTAGTGGGCTTCAGTATGGCTAGAAATACTGTCAGAAACCATTGTGCAATCACAGCGTTGAAAATAGTCCACCACTTTTCAGGTATTTGATCGAACAATCTCCTAACGTAATCGACAGACCCCGGCCCATTTCACGTAAATTGTCACCAAACAAAATCTACAATAGACGGGGCAGCATCCACCCCACTCTTCCAACAACAACAATGCAGACACCCCCCAAGCCACAGGTTTCGATGCCAGCACCCTCATTTTACAAAACAATGAAACTGCTTCGTGTAAGTGCCAAATATCATATAATATAAAATACTTTAAACTATAACAAAATACAATTGATGGTATCAAAAATTATTTAAATATTTCTTTTAAGTACTTTAAAAAGTAATTTTTTATTAAAGTATTTTTTAAAATAATTAATTTCTTTTTTTCTATTGAAAAAAGTACATTCGTCTACTTCAAGTAAAGTCTACAAAGTGCATAATGCTTAATTAGTGCTACCCTCTAATACGTCCCTGAGAAGAACATTATAGCAAATCAGTCCTGACACGTGCTACTCTCTTATACGACCACGTAATCAACAAACAAGTAGTACGATGCGTCGTGTGGTAAGGCATCGCATCCGCTGGCTGGATAGGACAATCAATCCGATATCTGTTTCTCTAGCGGATAAAACTCGAGAACAAGTATTCAGAGATCAGACCAAGCGGGGAAGTTGCGAGTGTGGAGATGGAAGCAGTGCAATTTTCTACCGTGTCTTCCCGCCATTTCTCTGCGACTTCGCATTCTATCTCGACGAGCAAAAGATTCTGCAATTCGAGAAAATTGGCGGGAGAGTCCGCTAAATTTGTCTCCTCGTGGACCGGTTCGAGCAATCCTGCTCGACTCTCTTCCAGAAATTTGTTCACTGTAAGTACAGAGTAACATACCCCTGGGATTTACCCTAGTTGAGCTCCGTTTCTGATTCTTTTTTTCTTTTCCTTCTTTACTGTCAAGCATTTTGCTTGCTGTTCAGTTTCTTGTTTGGTTTCAATTTATTTATACATTTATTTCTGGTTTAAATTGTTTTCAGAGAGAGATATGGAGCTGGATAAATTCTAAAACTGTTACCATTAGAAGAGATGATAGTAGAGGTTTAGTGAGAGCAGAAATGTTTGGGCAGTTAACAAGCGGCCTCGAGTCTGCTTGGAACAAGCTTAAAGGAGAAGGTTTGCTTTTATTTTGAGTTGGACCCAAATGGATGATTCTATGATTATGATACGTGAAGTTGCAAAAATTGCTGTAGAATTGGATATGAAGTTCTGTAAAGTCCAAGTTAGCTAACTAGCAATTTTGCAAAAGAAACATACCCATGTCATTTAACATGTTCATTTGGATTCAAATTTGAATTATTTGTCCTCTGTGAAGCTTTATTACTTTTTATTGCAAAGAATGTCAGCTAATGATCTGTTTGTATGTGTGAATATCTTGTGATTCAGAGGTTTTGACCAAGGAGAACATTGTGGAACCTATGAGGGACATTAGAAGAGCTCTTCTGGAAGCAGATGTGAGTGAGCTTGTATTATGAAATGTGAAAAATTTCTTATGAATTTATCTGAATAAAATAATTGCTTCCTTGACAGGTAAGTCTTCCTGTTGTCAGAAGGTTTGTCCAAGCTGTCAGCGACCAAGCTGTTGGTGTTGGCCTGATTCGTGGAGTAAAACCACATCAGCAACTGGTCAAGGTATAAATTGTTACTAACTGTGCTTTGAAACAAAAATGTTTAGTGTACATTCAATCTTTTATGGAAGTAAAATTAAGTTCTTGTGTTAGGTATGTTAGTTTGGACTTAATCATAGTCAACAAATAGGTGAGATTTTTTCTTTTCTTGTTCAGTGTTGTGTGTTGTGATCTATGATGTGGAAGACATCCACTGATCATCTACACTGCTTGACACTTTACATAATTGGTGACTATCTGTTGTTTTTCTTTTTTTTTCGTTCCTTACATTTCAATGAAATCATACTGTTTTATGTATAAAACTTCTTTCTGGTAAGTGAGCACTAAATAATTAAGTTGCAATCTCTATTGAATTATTAATCATGATAAAACTATGAATATAAAATTTGCAGATTGTTCATGATGAGCTTGTGAAACTGATGGGTGGAAAGGTGTCAGAATTAGTTTTTGCAAAATCTGGGCCCACTGTAATACTATTGGCTGGTCTACAAGGAGTTGGAAAGACAACCGTTTCAGCAAAGTTAGCTAAATATCTTAAGAAACTGGTGCACTAACTTTCCTCCCCCCTTTGGTGTGTGTGGATTTGTGTGCAATGAAGACTGGCTTTTTGCTTACTCATTATTGGTGCCGATTACAGGGGAAGAGTTGCATGCTTGTTGCTGGAGATGTGTATAGACCTGCAGCTATTGACCAACTTGTTATTTTGGGTGAACAGGTATTGTGTCTTAATTGTTAAGAAGGCATTTTTGTTTCAAATTGGTAAAAAGTTGTATATTACGTCAAGTATTTATTTTTCTTGCTAATAGTTCTGCTTTTCATGTGTTTTTAATTTAATATGACAAGTGAACTATCTGGTCAAATGTTAACAGGCACTAACCTTGATAGGTAAATGCTCAAGATGTTTATGTTGTGATATTCCACGATAAAATATCAGGTGTTGAACTTTCTTACCAACTTAAATGGGATTTAAAGTTTCTAATCTAAATATGAGAAGAATAAAAGTGGAGAAAGACCAAAAATCTAAATTATTGGAAAGGTCCTAATCATTCACAGATTTGTGCTTTCTACTTAGTGTTCCTGATGTTTAGCCCTGTCCATAATGATAAGGTTTTTGGGTAAGAACTGAAAGTTTTCCTAATTGGCTTCACAATGTATCATCTTTACTTGTATATGAATGTAATATTATCAGGTGCATTTCATTTTTCTTACAATGGAAAGAAGAAAGAGTAACAATTTGAGAAGTGTTTTACACTTTTTTTTACTTTTGAAGTCACAATCACAAAACGTGTTGGTTCATTATCATATTCAACGTTATTTTGTGATAGGTAGGTGTGCCAGTTTATACAGCAGGGACAGAGGTTAGACCTTCAGAAATAGCTAAGCAAGGTTTACAAGAGGCCAAAAAGAAAAACGTAGATGTAGTCATAGTAGATACAGCTGGAAGGCTTCAGGTAATGCTCTTGTATTTGCGATGATCTCTTGATAATTTCCACCAATTTAATTCTCGTAATATCTTGACCTGAGCTGCTATATGTGCTGGTTTTGCTTACTCTAAATAGATAGATAAAACTATGATGGATGAGTTGAAAGATGTGAAGCGTGTTTTGAATCCCACAGAAGTTTTGCTTGTAGTGGATGCAATGACTGGCCAAGAAGCAGCAGGTATGCTAATGTGTATTAGTGGCACTGTGTTTCTGGCATGTGCTAAGTGCTACTGTTAATTTTTCTATGTACTTTTAGTTTTATCCAGTTTATTATTTTATCTTGTGAAGCAAATAAGTCTTTTTGTTTATACTTGTTATATTTTTTTCTCTTTTCCCTAGGTGAATAAAAGTGGCTTTGTTTTTAGTCTTAATTTAATAATGAACATAGCAATGGAGTTTTTACTGTTATGTTAGTTACCTAATAGCCTGTGTGCTGGGTTTATGACATAACAAAAATTGGCATCTTTCTATGGACTTCCTTTTTTTTTAATAGATATTCAGTAAAACATGTCATGCATGCAAAAATAAGTGTACCAACAAGGCAATTCTTTTGCTAGGTAGCCACATAATTCTATATGTTCATTTATAATTACTGATTTGGATCCAATTATAGTTGATTTTCATATCTTTGTTTGATTTACATATTTTTTTGGTAATTTGAATACTGAGATAACGATTATGACTATTATCAAAACATAATCTTATTATTTCATTTCTTCAAATTGACAGCCCTAGTCACAACATTCAATATTGAGATAGGGATTACAGGTGCCATTTTAACAAAGCTAGATGGAGATTCTAGGGGTGGTGCAGCTTTAAGTGTTAAAGAGGTTTGGCTTCTTGTCACCTCAGTTTTTTAATCATGTGATGTTATTATATTGGAGCCTGTTTCCAAAGGAAGGACTTATTAGAGCTTCTGTTCTTTTTAGCTCTGTTCTTTATGCATTTTGTTGGTAGTTTCTTCATTCTTTTAATTTAGCATCACATACCCTTCAAAGTTAGCTAGTTATTGATGATATATTTTATTTACTTTAACAACTTAGGAAATTTCATATATTCTTTTTATGGTGATAGTTTATAATAATGTCCATATTAGATAATGACCAATGGGATAATGTTTATAAAGGAATTCAAATGTTAGCTCTTGCAATTACTGAAAAATCCAAGAAGCTGGGTGTTTAGTTCGCTAAAATTATACCTATTTGCAGCAAAGATGAAGCGAACCAGATTTTGATTTTCACTTATACTGCAAGGCTAGATTCTTGTGGAACTCAAACACTTTGTGAACTTGGAGTGGGTAAATGAGAACTGGTTCTTTGGTATCATTATGCCACATGAACTGTTGTGGTGCATGATGAATCTTTTGTCTAACTTTTGTATTTTATGAACACCATTTTAACTGCTTCATTTACATTCCATATAGTATTTGGAGTTTTAAGCTGGAACTATTTAATTTTAACATGCTATCTGAACATTTCAATGGAGTTGGAATAATCTTTTTGAATAAAATGATAATGGCGCAAGAAGTTATTATTCTTGTTAAATAAAATGGTGACCATATAGGAAGTTGTTTTAAAATATTTTGGAGGCTGAAAATTGTGGCAATCTTAGCTGGTGTAGAATTGTCTATTTTATTGAAAGTTCTATGCTAATTAAAATTTAGCTGTTTTCTAAATTTGTAAATATGCCTGAATGAACACAGGTGTCAGGAAGGCCAATCAAGCTTGTTGGACGGGGAGAGCGAATGGAGGACCTTGAACCTTTCTACCCGGACCGTATGGCTGGTCGTATCTTAGGAATGGGAGATGTCCTGTCATTTGTAGAGAAGGCACAAGAAGTTGTAAGTTCCAAGTAAATCTGGTTTCATACTTTTTGTGAGGGGAAGAGGAGAGTTTAAATATATATCCAACTGTGTGCACAGATGCAACAAGAAGATGCTGAAGAATTGCAAAAGAAGATAATGAGTGCGAAGTTTGATTTCAATGATTTCCTAAAGCAAACGCGTACTGTTGCACGTATGGGTTCCATGAGTCGTGTTATTGGAATGATCCCTGGAATGGCGAAGGTGAAGATACCAAATATCCATATTTTGAGCATTGAAACACTTTTTCCCCATTTTCTTTGGATATCGGAGTGGTTCAGTGGAATCTCTGTTCTTGTATCTAGTTACTTATGACCTGGACTGTGGCAATTGCTGTGATCTAGCTGACCACCATTAAACTATAAAACTATGCTTCAATAATTCTCATCTACATGTTTGCAAACAGGTTACTCCTGCACAGGTTCGAGATGCAGAGAAGAGTTTAAAGATAATGGAAGCAATGATCGAAGCAATGACCCCTGGTCTCTTTTCATCTCTAATATTTGTTGGAATTACGTTTAAGCAATAAAACTTGACCTAGCATCTTTGACCATCCTCTAATACTGCTTCCTGGTATGGAGACATTTTTTTATTTATAAAAATATATGTTAGAATTATGTTAAATATATGTTAATACAATAATTCTTCTGGCTTCTCAATTAATTGTGTTCAGCCACTTGCACAGAAGTTGTTATTGTATGATATTTAATGTATCTAACACAGGACATAATAATGCCCTGATAATGTAGTCTGTCTGCACTAAGTTACGTAATATTCCCAATTAGAAAAAGGAAAGAGGATATCACTTATACAAGTGTAAATGCTCGTCAAGCCTTAACTGATGCAGTATTAAGTTTAAAAGTGAAGTATCGTGTTATTAACAGCTTTGATATATTGATGGGTTGAATTCAATCCATGTGAACTATCAGCATGAGTACATAAGGAGATCTAGACATTGCCAATGACTGATATTTGTTCTGTTCATTTCTTTTTATGCCTTCTGTCTGCAAGACTTTACAGCACTTGCATGCTTGCTTATTTGCTAGATGCTGCATGACACTTGATATGTGAGGCCATTAGGGAGTTATCAAAAATAAAGAGAAAAGCTTCCCAAATAACATATTAGTAATGTTATTTATTTTCAATTTATCTTTCCTTATCTCTCTTAACATGTTGCTAATGTTATCTTTTTTCAATTTATCTTCCCTTATGCCTTTCATTTGACCCGATTTTTCATTTCCTTTGCTGGCCTTATCACATGAGACTGCCACAAATACTTGGTCCAGCCTTAGACCTGATTCAACTTTTTATATTGGTCTCACATGCACAATAAAATGTTCTCCTTGCTTTTTGGCTAATCAAAAAGCATTTTGCTTAACTTTTTGAAGGAGTGTTGGGGGTGTTGGGGTCTCATTTATATTTTACCTTGAACTTTGTTGGGCACTTTGCTCGTTTCTCATAGGCTCCACCTACAATGTCAATTGGCTATTTTCTACTGCCTGTTATCTAGGATATTACACTTTAGGCATTAGTCATGTGGTATTGATGTCAAACACATTTTAAGAAACAAAAGCCAATCCTCTCAGGAAAATTTGCTTCTTACTATTTCTTTTAATTTTTTTATAAAAAATACAATAAGGTACACGTATACTGGTGTTTTGGAATATTGTTATTCTGAGTGAAATAGTTTGTAATATTTCTTCCTCTCTTCTTCTGATTCTCTTGTCCTGTTAATATTGCAGAGGAAAGGGAGCAACCAGAACTTTTGGCAGAATCTCCTTCCAGAAGAAAAAGAGTTGCTCAAGACTCTGGGAAAACAGAGCAGCAGGTATACTGGGTTGCTTCTTGAATTTGAACTGATATAGCAAGTTTGTCTCAATTATTCTGGGATGTCTTAATTATTGTATATTTTTGTATTATCTTCAATGTTTCGTATGAGGTGTACTTTATTGATGTTAGGTGAGCCAACTTGTTGCTCAACTCTTCCAAATGCGTGTGCGTATGAAGAAGTTAATGGGTGTAATGGAAGGTGGGTCTATTCCTGCACTCAGCAATCTTGAGGACAACCTCAAGCCTGAACAAAAGGTATGTTACTTGCGTATGTGTATGCATACAGTCACAAGCATTTTGTGAATATCCATGTCTACTTTCAGTTCAGTTTGATTAGAGAAGTTCCGTGCAACAAACTTTTCTCGCCATCCTGTATCCTAAAAGTTATATCCTGTTTCTCACCTGCATTAGGCTCCTCCTGGTACTGCAAGAAGGAAGAGAAGATCAGAATTAAGGAGGCAGTTCGCAGATTCAGCATCGACAAGGCCAGTTCCTCGTGGTTTTGGGGGTGGGAACTAGATCTTAAGCTTGTTGGTTATGTAAACATCATGGTGGCTTCAAGGGAACCAGTCATAGAACCTTAAGTAATACGCCCAGATATTTCTTTTCATGAAAGGTAAGAGTTCCCAAGGTTCTTTGAGATGTAAGAATCTGTTGCCTTCTTACCTTGAATGCAGTGCTTGATGAAATGGTGCTCTTGCAACAAGTAAGTTCTGTACTTTCTTAGAGGTATGCTTACCAATGGCACTTGCATTGACTTGTGAGATTGAAAAGAAAATGAATGGAAGATTGAGATGAACTCTATGAAGATTAATATGAACACTATAAATCCAGAATTTCTTATCCACAAACTGAAGAACTTCTCCCATGGAGTTTTCCAAGGGGTAATATCACATTCCTCCTGAGAGATTTTTATTTTTATCATTTAGATGGTTAAAATTAAAAAATAACAATAATAACTTATTTTTCTTGAATTTTAGCACGATTTAATAAGTTTTGAAATTATTTTTTACCCTTTTATGTGTAATAAATATAATATAACTTTTTATCAAAAAAATAAAAATACATAATTAATTATTATTACATATAAAATAATTAATAAGTTATTTGATAATTAAAATATTTTTTTTAATTGTTAAATATTTTATTAAATATTTTACTTTATAGTAAAAATATATTTTTTACTGATTTGTAAGAATTTATTAATATAAATGAATAAATAAATATATTTTTTTAATCAAGTGTAATTTTTAACCACTTTACCCGCGAAATCTGCCAAGAGCCGCCTCTCTCAGTTGCAAATCACCACAACGATCAAATCAAAGCCATTAACTTTGTCACCTCCACCTGTCAATCGGCACTCTCTTAAAACCGGGAACTTGTTTGTAAATGTAATGAGCACAGTATTAACAGCCGCGCTAGACCCTCACAAACCCGCCAAACTCCTTCATTTGATGATCCCTAAAATCACTGCATCATCTACAAGCCCATGGAACACGCGCTTAAGAGAGCTAGCAAGCCAGTCACTCTTCGCGGAAGCTCTCTCTGTATATCGCCAGATGCTACGTTTTGGCGTCTCACCAAACGCCTTCACTTTCCCTTTCGCGCTCAAATCATGTGCCGCGCTTTCACTACCTTTTGCTGGTTTGCAGCTCCACTCCCATGTTATCAAGTCCGGGTGTGCACTGGAACCCTTTGTGCTAACTTCTCTTATCAGTGTATACTGTAAATGTCGTTCACTTGATAGTGCACGGAAGGTGTTCGATGAAAGTGGACAGTCATTGAAGTTGACTGTTTGTTACAATGCTTTGATTTCTGGGTATGTGTTGAATTCGCGTGTTTCTGATGCAGTTTCGTTGTTAGGTAAAATGAGGGAACTGGGTGTGGAAATGAATGCTGTTACAATGATCGGATTGCTACCGACATGTGTTGACGCGGGATACCTGTGGCTTGGGATGGGCTTACATTGTTGTTGCTTGAAGACTGGTCTGGATGTGGCTTTGTCTGTTGCGAATTGTTTGGTGACAATGTACATGAAATGTGGGTCTCTTGAAAATGGAAGGAGGTTGTTTGATCAAATACCTGAAAAGCAGTTGATTACTTGGAATGCAATGATTTCTGGTTATGCACAAAATGGGCTTGCTACACATGTTTTAGAGCTTTATAGAGAGATGGAATCCTGTGGGGTATTTCCTGATGCTGTTACATTTGCTGGGGTTCTTTCATCTTGTGCTCACCTCGGTGCACAAAGTGTTGGCCATGAGGTTGAATGGCGGATTGAAGCAAATGGTTTTCATTTGAACCCATTTTTGAATAATGCTTTGATTAACATGTATGCTAGGTGTGGTAATTTGAAAAAAGCACGTGCTATTTTTTATGGCATGCCTAGGAAGAATGTGGTTTCCTGGACAGCAATAATAGGTGGATATGGAATACATGGGCATGGAGAGATTGCAGTGCAGCTCTTTGATGAGATGATTAAGAGTGGTATTAAACCTGACGGAACTGCATTTGTTAGTGTTTTGTCTGCTTGTAGCCATGCAGGTCTGACTGATAAGGGTTCAGATTATTTTTATGAAATGGGAAAAAAGTATGGTTTGCAGCCTGGTCCTGAGCATTACTCTTGTATGGTGGATCTTCTAGGTCGGGCAGGTCGGCTGAATGAAGCTCGGGAGCTTATTGAATCAATGCCAGTAGAACCTGATGGTGCAGTGTGGGGTGCTCTTTTGGGTGCCTGTAAAATCCATAAAAATGTTGAGCTTGCAGAGTTAGCTTTTGAAAAGGTAATTAATCTTGAACCCACAAATATTGGTTACTATGTGTTGTTATCCAATATGTATTTGGAGGCACAGAACTTGGATGGTATAAGGAGGGTTAGAGTGATGATGAGAAAGAAAAGACTTAAGAAGGATCCAGGGTGTAGCTATGTTGAATTCAAAGGAAGAGTTCACCTCTTCATGGCTGGAGATAAAAGTCATCATCAAACAATGGACATATATAGAATGTTGGATAAGTTAGACACTTTGGTTCAGGAACTTGTTGGAACGACAATGATTGGTCAAGAAAACAGCAAGGAAAGATTGGCTGACACAGAAGTTCACAGTGAAAAGTTGGCAATTGCATTTGGGATCTTAAACACTAGTCCAGGAACTGAAATTGTTGTGATGAAAAACCTTAGAATATGTAGAGATTGCCACTTGTTTATAAAGTTGGTTAGCAAGGTTGTGGATCGTCAATTTGTTGTTAGAGATGCAACCCGGTTCCACCATTTCCAGAGTGGATTCTGTTCTTGCAAAGATTATTGGTAAGAGAAATCTACTGGCTCTGTTTGAACCAAAAATTAGTATTTAGTAGTATCTTTGTCTAAAATACTAATTTTTGGCTAAAAATGAAGAAGAAAATCTCAAGCTAAAATTATTAATGGACTGCCAAATGGACCATGTAAGAAAAAACCTTTGGGCTTCTTCCTCTAGCAATCAACCAGGTTGAGTAGCCATGGTTGATCTTGATTATTATTGTTGGATTATTATATATATAAAAAAATTATATGAGTAATAAATAAATTATTAATATAATTTTAGGTATTGGATTAAATTAAGCAAAATAGAGCGTCCAAAAAACTAGTTAATTCCGACATATTTCCCGGGCAGTTGGAGACGCAGGAAACGGTAACAACCTTGAAGAATCTGGGGTTCTAACACGTGTCCGAAAATTGTTCTCTACTGATAATTATATATATATATATATATATATATATATATATTATTTTTCACTTGTTAAATAGCAAAAAAGTGAAGGAAAAATATTTGCAAGTTGAAGGAAAGAGAATTTAACTTGTCGAGAAAAATGGCAAGCTTAGATGGAATTGCTGAATCTACCGGGGAGAAATTTCCGGCTGCTGACATTGATGGAGTATTGAATTCTGGCAAGAGCAAGAATGTGGAAGTTGATCCGGGAGCTTCCCATATGACCACTTCTTTGCAGATCAAGGTAATTGACTGTTATCCCTCCATTTTCGTATCATTCAGGTTCTTAAAATAAAACTGTCTATTTATTATAATCTGCTTTCTTTGCTTTGCTGAAGAAAGCTGAAGAAGAAAATCGGAAGGAGAAGGAAAGGGGAAATAAGAAGGAAGAAATGCAGAAACGCAAATCTGTCATTATAATATCAGCAGTTATTGCAGTTGTAGCGGGAGCTGCATTTGCCATTGCCAAAAAGTTAAGAGAGAAATGAATCAAATGTTGTTTTTAGTTTTTAGATTTTGCTTTTCACTGAAACTGTATGAATGTTGAATCGTTTTGCAAATGAAAGAAAAAAGTTTTATATTATGGTGGTTTCTAGCTTTACAACAATCAATTGTGCAAGTAAGCACATTAATAGTAAGATAATTTATGGCAAGTACTTAAGCATGGCAGGGTTCTTCAGATCTCTTTCGAGATATTCTCGATTGATCAAATCTTCAATCCGTTTCTTCATTGCTTTGATGTCAGGCTTGAAGCTGCAACTCAACATCTCAGTACATTCTGAAATTAGTTCTTGATAACCTAAAATTTTCCGGCTCTTCATTATCCGCATTAGGGCTGCATCAATGTTGTATTTCCTGTCCCTGTCGGTATCTTCATTAACCTTCTTTCTTTCGTCAACTGGTGGTAAAGGGATCCTGATCCTCCTCATTCTGTCATTGAATTTCATGTTGAATTCGAAAGAGTCTGTTTGAGAAATCGTCTTCGTGTCAGGCACCTTATTCAGGATCTTATATTTGGAACATGACAGGGAATGCAGAACTCTGATCAAATCATCGGAGCTCAAGTTCAGTTGAGTCATGATTTCTGGAAAACTCAATCTATCTGCATCATTGAAAAGTATAAGGCAAGCAGCCTGATAGGTTGACACAATTAGTTCTATAGTTTTCCGCTCAAATTTGCCGTTGATGTGACAATTTCCCAATGAATAAATCCATGTGATTTTTCTCTTATTTGCTTTAGATTCGTAGAATTTCTTGAAAGCTTCTACACCCTTGATCATCTCTGAAGGAAGATTGAGATCAGAAGACTTGTAACTAGGCCAGAATCCGGTTGTCAGAACTGTAACTGACAAATCAAAACTGGGTTTTTCATCCGGGTTACTGCAAAACCAATCCTCAAGACGCGGCTGATTTTCCCTCGAGAGAGTCACATCAGTTACCATACCCTCCAACTTCGATGTAAAATGGCCACCTGAATGCTGCTTCAGCTTACTTAAAAAGCTCTTTTCGTAATCCATATTACAACTCTTATCAAAAAGTAGCCGGCGGGCAAATTTCTTCCTATAGAATCCAGCAAAAAGATCTTTTTCACTGATGTAATCAAGTAATTTAATTACCTTGTCCATTGTTTCTTCAACACTTTCATCACTCAATTTCTCATGGTCACTCTTCTTCACAAGATTGTCACAAAATGTAGCCAAGATTTCAGCACTCGAAACACCGACAATGGCCTTATTGCAAACTGCCGCAAAAGCTAGTCCCAGTGATTTATGAAAAAGCTTGTGATCTCCAAAACAATCGCAAACATATGCCATGAATTTGTCAAGCAACTCCATTATTTTCCCAACAAAAATCTGCTCCGTGTTTGGAATCTTGTTCCTAGCATCTTCCTCAGTCTGCTGAACGATGGCTGTCCCTTGATCTACAATATACTGAAAAAAAATCTCTGCCATCGGCTCCAATCCTTTTGGTATTTCATCGTACAGCCTGAAAACCCTCGAAAGATCATCAAATCTTTCTTCTCTAATCAATGCACGGAATCCAGATTGCTCGTTAGCAATCAATTGATTCTGGTGCACAACCAGTAACTCCTGCTGAACTCTCTTAATCAACTTTGGCTCACTGCTCCGATGCAAGCAGTGAGAAACTGTGTCCTTCTCTTTCTTCAAACACGCCTCTGCTTTTATCATATAATCAGCGCACGAATCCTGTAGAATCCAACGAGAAGCCTTATACGAATAGTAAAAACCCGTATCAGCAATCATCTGTTCTTCAAAATTCTGCTGGTAAAATTCCATATCTCCCATACCCTTCTGCGCAAAAACCTCCAAAACTTTCTTCACCAAAGCTCTATCAATCTTCTCGCCGTCACGTTCCTTATCAATCAAAGCAATAACTTCATCACTTACCATCCCATTAAACTTGTTGAGAACCAGATTGGAAAAATAAATCAGTGGAACTTCTGTCAGCAATGGATGCCCTACACCTTTAGGAATATAAAACCTTTGAAGATACTCAAAAAATCTTGAAAGCCAATGGCCCAGAACGTTAATATCCTCCCATTGCTTGACTAATTCTCGCAGCAGGAACTCATCTTGTTTGCCTTCCAAACAAGGCAATGACTCTGACAGAATATATTCCTCGAACACCTGGCAATAGTTGGTATACAGCTGCGAAGAGATTTTGGTTTTAAGATCTGTAAAGCGCATTCGAGTAGTGCAAAGATCGTAGATTGTTGTGTAAAGCTTCATATATTCTTCGGACGTGAAGGATGGTTCTGGAAGCCCTTTCAGAATTTTCTTCAACTTTGTAATTCCTTTCTCGATCGACGCCCATCCTTCTTCGAAGGAAACCTTCTTCTCGGACGTCATTGCTGGAAGTTTAGAATCAATCGTTTGAAAGGAAGAAGACGAAGTAGCGATTATATAGACAAACTTGCAGAAGGTCTTCTGAAGCAGGATGGAATACAAATTTAAGGCGGTTTTGTAAAGCTCACAAAACCCAGAACGAGTAGGAGGACATGGAGACAAGCAGACCCGAACTAGAAAGTGCTTTCAGGATATGCTTCTGTAACGAAGGAGATCACTACAAATAAGGATTATTTATAGTCGATTTTCAAAACACCATGACGGTCATAGACTCCTTATTCTATATAATTTCTTATATTTTTTTTATAAAAATATAATTTTATTAATTTCAATTCAACTACTATTATTATTAAGATAATCAAAAAATACTTATTTTATATAATTTTTTATATTATTTATATAAATACAATTTTATTAATTTTTAATTCAACTATTATTATTATTATTATTAAGATCATCGAAGAATCCTTATTCTATATAATTTCTTATATTATTTATATAAATATAATTTTATTAATTTCAGTTAAACTATTATTATTATTATTATTGTACACTTATTTTATTTAATAAATTTATTTATTTATTATAAAATTAAGATATATTTAAATAAATATATTCTTATTACGATTATTTTACATTCTCGCTTAATTTATTAAATATTTATTTATTTTTAAAACTCATGTCTCTTTCAATAATATCATTTATTAAATATTTAATTTTTTTTTAATAATTTTTTATTTCTAAAACAAAAACAAATTATTTTATAAATATTAAAAATATCTTCTAGTGTTAATGATATGTCAAGTTTAAGATGAATCAAAATTTATGAGAATAATTTAATTATTTAAGAATTACAAGTTTATTTAATATAAATAAATTGTTATGTTTTTATTATAAAAATAGAAAATAACAAATTATCTTGAAATTGTGATGAAATCATTTCTAAGGTTAATTAACTAAAATTGTTAAAATATTATTATATTAAGTTTATATATAATTATTATTATGCCTATTATTAATTATTTTCAAATTTAAATTATTTCTAAATACTTTTTAATTAATTTTCATACAAAACAGCGGTGTTGATCCATGGACTTTAGTGTCTAAAATATGAGTTCGGTTCGAGGTTATGTTTCCTCTTACCATCCTATTTTTTGGTAATGTATTGATTCCTACCACCGGGGATGGATTTGTTATAAATAATAAAACTATTTTTTATTTTGTTATTGTATTGCAAATTAGAGACTACTTTATCAATGTGTCTAATAAAAGTATAAAAATTAGGGATCTGAATATTATTATCCCTATTCTTGTTTCAGTGATGAATTCGACATGGGAGACTTCATAACTCTTTTCTGCTTACTTTGGGATGCCAATTTCATTAGCTTCTCCTTCAGAAAAATGTCAATTTCTCTCTCTCCGCATTACTCCACTCTCTTTCCCTCACTACTCTTCTTTTTCTTCCTTCATTCTCAAAACCCCATCTCGAAAACCAAAACTTTACTTCCCTTACCGCTCGAGAACTTCCCTTAGACCTATTAACGCCATCGCCAAACTCCCTTCATTAGTTCCGCCTCTCAAGTCCCTCTCTTTAATCAAACCTTACGTTCAATCTCAGTACAAACATATCATCGCCGGCTGGCTCTGCAGCGTCGTTTCGGTCTTTTCTCTCTGTAAAATCATTCCCAAGATAGCAACTTTGTCGTCCAGCTTGAGTGTTGACCTGTTGAAGAGTGATGGGTGGGTTCTGGGTGTTTTTGCGTTGGTGAGATTCGTGTCGACTTACTGGCAGCAGGCGTTTTTGTGGGATGCGGCGTTGAGTGCTGTGTATGATATCAGGGTTAATGTCTTCGAGCGAGTTTTGCAGAGAGAGTTGTCGTTTTTTGAAGGTGGGTCTGCTGTTTCCGGTGGAGATATTGCGTACCGGATCACTGCTGAGGCTAATGATGTTGCTGATACTGTTTATGCGCTTCTCAACGTAAGTAATTGCTGTTTGTATTTATGGAATATGTTAATTTGTGTTGAGAGAAATTCCGCACGTATGAAGTTCTTGGAAGAAGGAAAGTGGTTGATATTATTAACTGTAAACCACTGATAACGAAAAATATAGATATAAATATTTTTTGATAAAACACTTTGAGCAAGGCGATTATAAGGTAGCATAAATTTGACTGAATTTGATGTTAGAAACATGGTATAAAAAGATTCATGAAGCTTTATGGAGGAGATAATTTCCTGAAGCCACATTTTAAAAGGGCAGATTGACGATAATCTTTTGAAGGGATTGTTGGTAAGTTTTTGATGGATCGGCGATTTTTTTGGACTTATAGTATGAATTTTGTACTTTCGATGTCTCAATCAAGTTTTGTCGTCACTTGTGATTATATTGCAGTTATGAATTTCTATTGTTGTTGTCTTGTCATGGGCCATGGCTATGTAGTAATATATTTACAAGTTAAATTATGCTATATGTATGGCTTCTCTTGCTCTGAACTTCTGATTGTAAAGTTTATTTGAATGTCAGACCATTGTGCCCAGTATGCTGCAGTTATCTGCAATGGCAACACAGATGTTGGTCATCAGTCCTGTACTTTCGATGATTTCGGCTCTGGTAAGGATGGATTATTAGGATTCTTGTTTCATCATCCTAGTTTCTTAAGTTAAGAGGCTGTCTACTTTGATCTGGGGTGCATATAATTTTATGTGGTTTAATTCTAGGTGATTCCATCTATGGCTTTTGTCATAGCTTGTCTTGGTGAAAGGCTTCATAAGATATCTAAGAAGTCACATCTTAGCATTGCTTCTTTATCAGCCTACCTGAGTGAGGTATATTTTTTTGCCTTTGATTCTGTGTTTTACGTATCATGAATGTTATAAACTTGTATGCTGCTTGTACAAAGCGTTCAACTTGCTTCCCATTTACTCCTGTCACATTTTTCTTGTATATGTCTTGTCACACTCTCTCTCTCTCTCTCTCTCTCTCTAAGAAATCTACACATTTGGCATCAACTTTTATGTTATTGTTCTGTTCTAGTTAGCTGGTACATCTAAGTAATTTAAATTATCTTATTTACCCTTAGGTGCTCCCAGCCATTCTTTTTGTTAAAGCAAACAATGCGGAGCTATGTGAGAGTACCAGGTTTCGGAGGCTTGCTCATTTTGACCGATCTCAACGTTTAGAAAAGAGGAAAATGAAAGCACTCTTCCCCCAAGTTGTGCAAATTATTTATTTTGGAGCATTATTTATTCTTTGTGGTGTATCACTATTGGTTTCAGGTGGAACTTTTGATGCATGTAGCATGGTTTCTTTTATAACATCATTAGTCTTCTTGATTGACCCAATTCAGGTAATAACTTTTGATAAATTGAGCTTCATTTGTGCTCTCATATGCTAAATTAAATAATTTTAGTTGTGGGAAGCCGATTCTTTGGCTTCATCATTTCACGGGTCTGTGCCAGAAGCATTATTCAGACTTTGCATATACTGTTTGTTTAGTTGCAATATGGTAATGATTAATCTTTTTTCCTTAAAGGTTAAGGGAGAGAAATCTCTTCCTAGGGATTTATGGTCTAATTGTGTAACTTGTCCCATGTCAAGATAAAAGTAAATTGACAGTTTCTTGGTTACTAATATCATTTCAGTGAGCCACCCAAAACATTTTGCTAATTACTGGTACTGTTATGGTTCAGCTTTTGAGGAGTTGTCTTAAATATTCAATCTGAAATTAAGGAATCACGCAGGGTGTTGGAAAAGCGTATAATGAGTTCAAGCAAGGAGAACCAGCTATAGAACGATTGTTTGATTTGACCAGGTTTAAATCAAAGGTAACTTTTTGATAACTGTACTATATTTTTCTAAAAATTCTCTTTAGGGAAGACTTTTCAATTGCCTTGAGTAGAATGCACGAGGGTATAGGGGACAATTGTGAAATAGTAATTTAGAAGTACAAAAGGAAATTTTGAACTCCTTGTTCATTGCAAATTACTCAGATGTGTTTTGAATGTTGCTTGTGGACAGGTGCCTTGCCTGTGCTGAATGTTTTTGTGCATCATGTTTCTAATATCTTTGTTTCAAGTAGGGCACAGCTAATACAATATTTCCATAATGTTTCTTGAAAGCAGGTGCTTGAGAAACCGGATGCTATTAATTTAGACCATATTACTGGAGACGTGAAATTTTGCAGTATCTCATTTAAATATGCGGACAATATGCCCCTTGTTGTGGATAAACTGAACCTCCACATCAGGGCTGGTGAGACTGTTGCTCTTATTGGACCATCTGGAGGAGGAAAGTCAACCCTTGCAAAATTGCTGCTTCGCCTTTATGATCCCCTATCTGGTGAGCCATCAGAACTAATGATCTTTCATATTGCTTTGAAGTTTGAGTTGTGGACTTCTGGAAACTACCTTTTCATACTATTGAGAGTGCATATCCTTTTTACCCCCATGTTAACAGGTTGTATACTTGTTGATAACCATAACATCCAGAGCATCCGTTTGGATAGTTTGAGGAGGCATGTTGGTCTGGTTTCTCAAGATATAGTGAGTGACCAGAAATTACCCTTTTAGTTACTGAATTATTTCTTTTATATACTACTGAACACTTTCTTTCAGACAAGAATTTTACGTTGCAGACACTTCAAGTTTCTTTTGACCTCCTAATGCTCATTACAGTTGAGCCAGAGAATGACTGTTACCTTAACTGTCTGTGTTTAGTTGAAAATCTTCAACTTGGGTTATTGCATTTGCTGTGTTTTATTTATCCTTATAACTTGGAAGTATATTTTCAAGTCTGTAAATGATGACTGTCTTGCACTTGTTGAACAAGAGGTTGTCGATTGTTAAACTTGTGCTAAATACAGCTTGTGTCCTCAATGATGGTCTTTCTTCTTGCTTTTAGCTGATAAAATGTTTGGAGTTCAGGCAAGTGGTTAATTCTGTACAATGTTAACCTTAATGCTTGATTTAAAGTTCCATTTCAAGGGTATCTTTGTCGTTGTTAATAGACCAATTAAGGACTTGGTAGATCTGTGAATGCTTTATGCATGGCAATGCTGAGGTTTTTTATAAATGGTACACTATAACTTATGTGTATGTATCAGACACTTTTTTCAGGAACAATTGCTGAAAATGTGGGGTACAGGGATCTGATGGCAAAAATTGACATGGAGAGGGTTGAGCTTGCAGCAAGAGCTGCAAATGCTGATGAATTTATTAGAACACTTCCACATGGATATGAGACCCATATTGGACCAAGGGGCTCAAGTTTAAGTGGAGGTCAGAAGCAGAGGTTAGCTTTGAAGCCTTAACTACATCCTGACATGTATTGATTACTGGACTTTGCCATGGAAAAGAGCATCTTGTGGCTTCTTTTTGATGGAAATATTTGTTTTTTTTGGTTGGTGTCCCGTTTTAACACTGGAATTATTGTTGGTAGTTGAATATCAGATTTCTCATTTGTTAAATTAATTTACTTCTCTACTTGTAAATGCAGACTATCAATTGCAAGAGCACTCTATCAGAATTCCTCTATATTAATTTTGGATGAAGCAACTTCTGCTCTAGATAGCAGGTCTGAGTTACTGGTCAGACAAGCTTTAGAGCGTTTGATGGGAAATCATACTGTAAGGGAAAAAGGCTCTTCCTTCATGCTTAACCCCGTGTTTTGTAAAATTGGTCATTTTTCAATTGTTTTACCAGAATAAATGGTGAATTTCTACCATGAATTTAGCAAATCCATTCATGGGATTGGCTTGGAATTTGTTATTTACTTTTACGACTCTGTCCAGTCCACCTGATTATATGATTTTTCAACATTTATTTGTGGTGGATCGAAGATCGCTGGTCATAACTACTGCATATTTCTTGTTCATTTAGCAATTTGTATATTTCTTTAGTCTCTGTCTTTATTGTTGAAACATTGCACTTAATGAACAGATTTCTTTCATAGGTGCTTGTAATTGCCCACCGTTTGGAAACTGTTCTGATGGCCAAACGAGTATTCCTATTGGATGATGGGAAGCTCGAAGAACTAAACCGATCAACTCTAACAGGCAGTAATCATGACAAACTTGTATCATCTGGACTTGTGATATGATGGCATTTTTCCAGGAGTCACTGACTTGTGACACCTTCATCGACTGGACTTGTGATTCAAGCCTTTCAAGCGCATCATAAAAATTGGCATCCATCACAGAAGAAGGACATGGAAGTAGCATAACCCGATACCTTCTACTTTTCTATTCTGAATTTTGAACTTAGTTTTTGATCCATGCATTACTAATCATAGCAGCCAGGTATGTCTTTCCTGCTGGGAAGGAATTGTTAACAAGTAGAATGAATCAGTCTTCATACTCTATTTGCTCTTATAGCAGTGTTTGTACCCCTCTGTGAATTCAGCTTATTCTTGTTATATGTCAATGGACATCAGGTTTTTACAAGAATTGTAATCTTGTACCTTTCATAAATAATTATTCTTACTTAGTCATTAATAGTTATTAATTTTTGATATTCAATAAGTTTATTTTACATCACCTTCATTTTTAACATGTCCTATATTTATCACTGTTCAATCCCACTCTTAAGATTTATATTTCAATTTAAATGTTGGTTAGTCTTTTAATTTTTTGCTAAAAAATTAATAGGGAGGATAATTTTAAACAACAATATTTTTTTTAAAAATACAATAAGCAAAGATAAAATTATAAAATTGTCACCAATACTTGAGTATAGGAACCGGCTCTAATTAGTGATAACATGTTAGAGGTGACAAATGGATCTGATAAACAATATTATCGATCGAACATAACATATTATATAACATAATACAAACTTAACAAGCAAACAAACAAATATAATGGGACAACATGGAATGTGTTATTATTTTGGATTTACATTTAAAATGTTCAAATTCAATGGGTCACACATGTTGATACGAAAAACATATCAATCAAATATATTATAGTTTGACAATTTAAATTAATTAAATCTTTTAAAAGTATTTAAAATTTAAAATAGAAAGAGTTTATGGACTATCACCGTAAAATAAATTTATGAATTAGGTTAAGTCGATCTTTTAAAATTTAAATATAGTACAAACACAATATAAAATATAAATAAACTTAAGTTTCATGGTTACGTCAAGTTATAATGACAATATCACCTTAAATACTTGTAATTTATAATTTATTTTATTTTAATTATTATATAATTTTTTATATATTAATTATTTCTCTGTGTGTATATGTATGTATGTATATATGTATATATATTTACAACTTTATGATTAAAATATTTGAAATGATAGATATAATTGGATTAACTATTATTCTATAAAAACCTAAAAAGAGAAATGACAGGTGAGATCCAAAACGGTGCGTATTATTCAATTCCCCGCTATATATGAAGCCCTCACCGTCTGCAACACTTTCATTTTCGTTTTACCGCCTTTAGAATCCCGCGCTCTCTGCTAATATTTAGGTACGACCGGCAGAACCCTAATTTTTTTTCTTCTTTGTAGATTCTTTGGTTTAGTTGTAAATTTTGCTTCGATTAGCATTATTTTTTGATTTCTGAATATGAATATTCGATTGTGGAATTATTAACTGTGTGCCGTGTGTGATTTCGAGTCCGTTGAAAGATTAAGTTTGAACTGGAATTAAGTGTTCGTTGTTCTTGATCTGATCGAATGCGATGTTATAGTTTTGTCCTCTTTGTTGAACCTCAAATGTATTTATGGGGTACTATTGGCTGGTTATTATAAACAATTAGAGAGACTTGACGGTTATTCTTTGATCAATTGTCTGTGAGGTGTATATGCTGAGGGATGTGAGTGAATTGCATGTTAAGGAAAACTCCACCACGGCATAATTGTTCAGGCAGCCATTGCACCAATAAATTTTCATGGGGAACTCGTATATGGAGAAATATGAATACAAGAACTAGGAAGGACAGATCAAATTGTGAGAGGACATTATCATGTTTTACTGCTTTCAAATAGTTTTTTTATTTTTTATTTTTAATGTTTTGTGTATTTTATGCCATTAAAAGTGTATTGGTTATTAACTGTTATCCTGTGAGATCTACTTCACCATGTAGTTAATGGTTGTGCTAAAGAAGTGTTGTCATTTGCAAGTGTTATGAAATTATGATGTTGTATTAAAGTTTACCTAATAACTGCCTCTTTTACATCAATTTTTAGTGTGAGATGATTAGTTTTCAAGTTTAAACTTTCAATTAAATGATGGCTGCTATACATTGAATAAGGTGAGAGGAAGACAAAAAAGAAGTTTAACCTCCTTTTCAACTTTGATTTTACTTCTAAAGTGTCTGTAAAGTTATATTGACTATTGTTTTGTGTAGCTAGAGCTCTATAAAGGATTGCCCTTTTTTAACAGGATATGGATACATCAAACCCTGCAGTGTTTGTCAATGGAGAGCTGTTGCGTATGCATGTTGGACGGAGAGTCCGAGCAGTGGTGCAGGTTATACAAAGTGACAATGTGGGTGTAACTGGTAAGTCCACAGATGATCAGCAGCTAGTCATAAAGGGTATCCTGCCATCTTCTTCTCTGACAAAATTTGTTGAGGTTTTTGGCATTGCTGATGGTGATCGATCCATCCAAGCTGAAATGTTGAACAACTTTGGAAATACATTTGGTATGACTTATATTTCCTTTTTCTTTTTCAGTAATTGTGGTTTGAGATATGTCAATGATGTATCTATTTTGGTGATTGCATGAACTGGTTCTTGAGTGTGTCACTTATGAGTGCTCTTAGAAAAGATATTGTTGACATTATAACTTATTTCAGCATAAGCTGCTTTATTGTGTGTGAATTGGGTGAAGGAGATGTCATTTTTATCGATCATTTACGTCAACATATTTTTTGATGCATTAACAATTGCCATAAACAGAATTTTTTTATAACAAAAGTTAGACAATGCCTATACCAAACTTTGAAATTACTATTAGACAATGGGAATGCTGAACTTGTTCTGACATTAACCAAAAATGTCTTGCATGAAGACGAGCTTGGAAACTAGCCCTTTTTGCCATCCAATGATGTTTTATCACCAACCAGTGACATCTCTTCAGAAAAAAGTTGTGGCTTTCTAGTAGCTTTCTAGTAGACATTGTAGTGGATTAATTAATTTGGCTTAGTAGTGTTCTTTGGTTTGTATTAACTTTTTTCTGCATGATTTAACGCTCGTTTTGTAAATGGTGGCAGACACAGATAACTATAATAAGCTTTGTCAGCTTGCAAATGGGGAGTTCAAACACTTGTTCGTATGAGGTACAACAAAACAGGCATATCTGTTATAAAGTTGTAAGATGCTCTCCCCTGTGGTTTAGATGGGTGGGTTATATGATAGGGTCTTGTAGTTTTTCATTTTGTCCTGAAATTCCATGGACCTTTGTCTCAGACTTTTTGATTAAATCATAGTTTAGGTTTGAGTGGCATTTATAGTTCGTTTCGTTTTGTTATGTCATGTGAGCTGTTTGTTTCCTAGTTTATTGCGATTTCCATGACTTCTTATGAAAGTTCTATCATTTCTCAATATAAGTCCATTGTTGATTACACAATGAAGTACAGTTACAGTACCTGTGCCATGTGGGTTGAATGAAATGTGATGATTTTGTGCTTTTTTTAATGCAATTGTTTAGTGACTTCCTGGTGGTTTTTTGGCATTGGGTACAGAATTGACCGAAGTTGTCAATTTGTGGCAAAATTCTTACTTTCATTTGATCTTCATTAGTTCAAATTTGATCTTATAATATGATTAACCGATTACTGAAGTGTATATATGATAGAGGCAAATGAATACCAATTTCGTATTTGTATCATGTAACGATTTGTATTAAAGCAATCTGACCAAATTAGTTTGCAATGCACATTTTCTAAGAAATTTTCTTTAACTTTGTTTAAAATCCAAATGAAAGGATAATTTAAATACTGTAAGTAACAAATAAAATAATAATCTAATTTACCGGGCTGGAACTTATTTCGTAAAAATCTAAAGATTCGCCAAACTACCCGATCCAACTGTCAGGTTTAACCCGGTGGATGGTACGACTTTGCAAATGAAAACCAAGCCCCGGCCTTTTACTGTCGCTGGGCATGAAGGAAATTGACAATGAGCTGCATATGGTTTGCCTTAAAAGCAACACAACTCCTACATCTATAAAAATTTGACGAAAAAGTCCCTCCGTAAGAACTTGGAAGAGGGGTAAGCACACAAAGACTTCAATAAATTTCATAATAAAAATCTATTATGTTTTAAGAGAGTATCCTATCAGTCCTAATGAGTTCTAGAATATCCTATTTACAATATTAATTACTTGTCGAAGTTTCGTGTTCAAAGAATTAAAACAGAACTTTTTCATTGACAAATATTTGGTACTTTCTTGCCATGATGGAACAAAGTATAGAAATCATCATGTGTGCGAAGCAACACTTTCACTGATTTACAAAAATGTCACTCAGAGTACAAAAGTTGATAACACCAATGAATTCAAGATAAGGTTTATTCTGCATGCATGGCTAATAACCATCGAAATGAAGTGCTTCAAATCAAGTTTTACATCCAACAGGGGAGATAATAATGCAAGAAGCGGCAAATAAATGAACGAGGCATTCCACATATCCTACTGGAATGCAACTCAGGAATTTTAAACTTATATATGAATGTAGCTCGTTTATAAAACTTAATGCTGGCAGAACTTGATTCAAGACCATTAGCCAACACCACTCAACAGCACTGCAGTAGCATTGCAGCAGCAACAACAGCACCCTGATGGAAAGGGACTCAAACTGCATTCTAACCAATGAATCTAAGGTGGCCACTCAGAGCACAATGTTGGGGATATTTATACATCTCAACTGATGCTTCTAACTATCGCAACAGAATTTTTCTTCTAGATTTCTAAAACGAAGTAAAGTATATTAACCACCATTCTTGAGGTCCTTGGGATTTTGCATTGCTAGGCAAGAAACTTGCCATTGATTTGGTGAGTCGAGACTAGCAGCACATAGGTGCATTAAAAATGAAAAAAGGGTGACAAAATTTTTAGGATGTGGAGTTTCAGACGGTAAAGATGATTCTTCTTGGGTTGCAAGTTCATATTTTCATGCATTTACACATTCTACTTCTTTTTGTCATCATTTTTAGAACCAGAAAAAGTGCAACAGATTTGCACCTCCTCGTCCCTTTGTTCAATCCTCGAGATAAAGCAATCACAGAAAATATTAGGAAAAGCCCATGTTCTTGTTGTTTTTATCAGATTGTATACGTATATTGCTATACTGTTATCAATCTATATATATATACACACACACGGGCGCATGCGCGCACGCACACACACATATATATATACTGATTATTTCTCATTTTCATCAACCAAAAATTAAAAATAAAATAAAACAAGAGTGACAACCAATAAATATTACATTGTGTCTTATGACTTAATAAGGTAAAAAAAACTTTCCTAGTGATTCCTAAAGCAAGAGATCTGCTCAAAGAAGAAATCTATGACTATGATTAAGTACATTATTCATCAATCAAAGTACAAAGGAAACAATAACAAAGGAGGCTTACCTTTTAGTATCAGCAGTAGCATATACTGAACTGAAAGCAATAGAATAGGGCTGAGCTATAACAAACCCCATAGCTACTAAAATTGTTAGTGGTGGCGCTGTGGCTACACTTGCCAATGTAGTGAGTTATCGGTCATCTAAGAATTTTGAACGTATGAAATTTTATTTTATGATTTTTTTTATACAATTTATAAATCGTTAATTAGAATATTTAATAGAAGATCGATGATTAAATATAATATAAATTGAATCGTTATATTTTTATACAATTTTTTTTATGATTTTGATTTAGTAAAAATGGTCATTTTCGTTTTGACATCTAACACCGCTAAAAGATACTTATTGGCGTAATTCAATGTGGCAGGACTACGAGGACCTTTCTGTAAATATGTTACCATTTTATAGAATTAATACAATTAAATTAAATATGAGGGCTTTTGGCGAAAATTTTTATGTATAAATTATTGTCCGGGTCGTTGTACGTAAAAACAGAAAAGTTAGGGCGGAATCTCTTTGGAGCAGCACCAATTCATAACCCGCGAAAAAGAAAAAAAAATTGACAGCATTATTCTGAACCAAGAATTAGGGTTTTGCCAAACAACTACCTCCGTTCATACCCTTGGATTTCCCCGACAGGTACTTTCTCTCTCTATTTGCTGTATTTATTAAATTGCTATTATTATTATTTTTTCATTTTTTTAGTATGCTTCGTTGTCTGAAATTATGCTACACTGTTGTTTATTAAATGTTTCATGGGGTTAGTTTGTTTCATTCCATTGTCGTGCCGTCCGTAGGCTAAATAAACGTAGGAATGAGGATTGTAATAAATACTTACGTTTATCTTCCGCTGGGTTTGAGGCTGTGCAAGGAATTAACATAAATTGGTGTATTATGGTGTTGTACAGTATGGAAATGGGCATGAATCATGATGAATGTTGAAAATGTACCAAACAGTTTTTACTGTAGGTGCTTTCTGGTTAGGATTTGGAAATTTGCAGATTATGAGTGCTTTGCTAGCTCTTTTTGTGGTTTATCTGGATTTTTGATTGTGGTAAAAGAAAATGTGTAGTGAGGTTTTGTCCAGTATTAGGTATGACTGGCAAAGGAAGACAAGATTAGCTTTTTTAGTTGATTAGATTTTTCCTAAGGCTGTTTCCTAATTTTTTGTGCTACATTATCATTTCAAATCAACTAAATTTTCTGTCCTAGACATGTCATTTTAAGTTAAAAATTAATAACTATTGAGTGATGCACACACACGTGTGGTATTTGTGCTGTATATGGATCGAGTAGTGTTTTATGGCATTGTTAGCATATGCTTTCATATCCATGAATGATCAGTGCTCTTATTTAAAAAACTTGCCGAGCGGAAAATTTGTATATTTTATTGTATCAAAACATACTTGAGTTTATATAACATTCATATAAACAGCAGATTACTGTCCACAGGTTAGAATTGCTGAAAAAGATTCATATTCAATTCTCAGATATGTGTTTAGAGGAGGTAATTTGGAACTGGAATCATCTTTTTGGGTCTGGGAAACCCTTTCTTGACAATCCAACTTTACCACTCATATCACTGCAGTATTTCAACATTGTCATTAACATATGATTGGTTACAAATAACAAATTATATACTGGAGAGAGTTTTGTTATATTCCCTATTGCTTTTGCCTTGGATTGTTTTATTGCATTAAATCATACCTTCTTAAATTTCCAGTAGATGTAAAACAATCTCTCATCCCTTATATTTTGTTTTGTTTTCTTTCCCATGGTCAATGTATTTTCCAGATATGTAGTTAAACCATTAAACTGGCCATTGTTATTGGACAACTTTCGTTTCTATTATCTTAAATTTCGAGGAATTCACTGCTTCATTGTTTTCACCTGTTGGCATCATCATCCTCTTGATGATCTTTCAGAATTTGTTTTGGCTGTCTCAATTGATATTTTTTACTATATTGACCCCTTAGTTGAGAATCATTCACATTGCAACTCCTTGGAGCCATATCTCATGGCACAAATTCAATCAAAATTCTTACTCTGCAACTCCATTTGGCCTCTCATTTTTTTCCACCTTTCGGTATATGTATTCTTTCTCCTTTGGAAGCTTCTGGATTCTGTGATTTCTTCACAGTTGCCTTGCAAGCTTGCTTTAATAGATACATAAAATGCCAAGGACAAGAGATGGCACAGAGGCTGCAAATAATCCAGATGTACCTGAGCCTGAAAAGCTTGTTGAATCTGAAGAGCAAGTGGACCTTGAAGAAGATAATGATCCTGAGGAGGAAGTAGAGGAAGAGGTTGAGTACGAAGAGGTGGAGGAAGAGGAAGAAGTGGAGGTGGAAGAAGAGGTGGAAGAGGAGGTTGAAGAAGAGGAAGAAAATGAGGATGTTGCTGATGGAGTTGATGCACAAAAAGAGTCTGATGGTGACGAGGAGATGAAAGTTCGTGAATCAGACAAGGAAGACAAGAAAAAGAAACATGCTGAGCTTCTTGCACTTCCACCACATGGATCAGAGGTCTATCTTGGTGGCATTCCTCATGATGCTACCGATGAAGATCTGAGGGCCTTCTGTGAATCTATAGGAGAAGTCATAGAGGTAAGATATATGAGAAAGGTACTGTCAGTTATGCTTTGTGTTTAGATTGGCTAATTTGTATATGCTTTTGACAGGTTAGGATAATGAAGGGTAAAGATTCAGGTGAGGCCAAGGGTTATGCTTTTGTGGCCTTCAAAACTAAAGAATTGGCTTCTAAGGCCATTGAGGAGCTAAATAATTGTGAGCTAAAGGTAACATAAGCAGACATTTGGTTTCTGTCTTTTTTCCTGTTATATCTTTGCTGCCATTTCTTATCAAAACAGGGTTATGCTGCCACTTATTTATGCTTGTTGGTACCTTGCTTTCTGATATGGATTGCCTTAATATTTTTGAAGTTTAATTTAAAGTTATCTAGAAAGAATCAGTTTTATGTACTTGTAGATTAGATTGGCTTTTGTATTTAACTCCTTATTCATTCCACAGGGGAAAAAAGTAAAGTGCTCAACAGCTCAAGCAAAGCATCGGTTGTTCATTGGTAATGTTCCCAGAAATTGGGGTGAGGATGATATGAGGAAGGTTGTAATAGAGATAGGACCAGGAGTTATTTCTGTGGAGCTGGTGAAGGTCTGTCCTTCTTAGTCTCATAAATGCCTTTTTGTTTCTGCTAGCGTTGCTGCACTGTTTGTCCTCATTCTTAGTTGCTTTTACTGTCATTTATTGCCAAACTTGTGTTATAACTGTTGGTTATGATGGTTTCTTATTTGTATTTGGTATGTCTCACCTATGGTTGCATTTCTAAATTTTTACAGGACCCTCAGAATGCCAGCCGAAATCGTGGATTTTGTTTCATTGAGTATTATAATCATGCATGTGCCGAATACTCTAGACAGAAAATGGCAAACCAAGAATTTAAGCTTGATGATAATGCTCCAACTGTGAGCTGGGCTGACCCTAGAAATGCAGAGTCTTCTGCTTCTTCTCAGGTCTTATAATAGTTCCATCTTCCTAGCTCTTTTTTTTTGGATAGTGGATATACAGTAGTGGCTGTCCTTTGTATGATTGGTAGTGTTCTTACAATTGCTTTCGTTTTTGCTTTTGTGGTCATTTTGAGTGCACATACCCTTATGTAACAGATTCTTATATTCTTTTATTACTTCTGTTCCTTTCATTTCTCCATATGTTAGTCATTAGTCTATATGCATGTTAGAAAAATTGGCTATTACTTGTACGTCTAACTTTAAATTTACATAAATTTTGGTTGTTCAGTTATGCATGAATTTGATCAATTTTTCTTTAAAACTCTGTTGTATAAGCTTTATTCAGCTTGTAATCCTCCTCATAAAAAAACTTGTATATGTGAACTAATTGGTATATGAATTGCTTGCTTTCTTTTACATCAAGGGTTTTTGAATTACTTGATGCACTTGACACAGGTTAAGGCACTTTATGTCAAGAATTTACCCAGAGATATAACTCAGGATCGATTAAAGGAGCTGTTTGAACATCATGGAAAGATCACAAAAGTGGTCATTCCACCAGCAAAAGCAGGACAGGAACGGAGTAGATTTGGTTTTGTTCACTTTGCAGAAAGGTCAAGTGCTATGAAAGCATTGAAGAACACTGAAAAATATGAAATAGATGGTTTGCTTCTGTACCTTGCTGCTATCTTCTATATTTCTTGTCATCATTGGTAATGGTTTGACTAGATTTCCCTTGTTAAAAGGTCAAGTTTTGGATTGTTCCCTTGCAAAGCCACAAGCAGATCAGAAGGCATCTGGAGCACTAAATGTACAGAAGTCAGCCTTACAACCAAGCCATCCACCTCATCTTGGTTATGGTATGGTGGGGGGTGCTTATGGTGCTCTAGGTGCAGGATATGTTCCTGCAGGCTTTGCACAGGTAAAATGCAATCCCTTCCTATCCATTCCCAATCCACCTCCACATGCTTGTTCATCTATTCTGTGTTTACCTTTTTTTCTTTGACGATGAACAAAGAGAAATCTGCTTTGTGTTTGCTGAAAATAGCTGGGAAAGTAACTTCTTGAAAGTTTTCAAAGATAAGTTATTTCAAATTATTTCTTGAGGCAATTTCAAGGGTTGTAAATTGCAAATTTGTTCATAAAAATAAACAGGAGCAAACAAGGTCCTAATTAGTTTTGCGTTACATTTTATATTATAATAGCTAGCCTCAAATAAAGCGTCTCAGCAAAAGGTTAAAAAAGAAAAAAGAAAATAGAAGTGATAACTCTAAAACTTAGTAAACTTATTTGTAGCTCCAGTTCGTCACATTACTTTGTTGAAAAAAAAAGGTGAAAGAGAAAAGAACAAAGAAAACTATCATTTTATTAATTTCAACTTAGTACAATTATCTTATGATGATTAGACAGGTTGTAGTTTATCTTAACAAACAGCATGTCCTGTGATACAAAAGTTAAGCATTTTATATAAAAATGGACAACACAGTAAAGAATTTGTAGTGCTTAATTCAATGTGCATTAATTGCACAACTCTCTCTAAAGGTATATACTTGTAAAGGACAGTTTATTTATTTTGCTATGAGGCTTCTTCCATATATCTATAATTTTTGCAAAGCCTTAACTTGCAGCACATTTTGGTTTGGGTTCATGACCTAATATAGTTGCTGAAATCTTGCAGCCTATGATCTATGGTAGGGGAGCAGCTCCTGCTGGTATGGCAATGTTGCCAATGCTTTTGCCTGATGGACGGGTTGGATATGTTTTGTAAGATATGCTGACTTTTGCTTGTTACTTGCGCTGTCTTATGACCATGTTATCTTTGCTGGGTCTCATTATAACTGTTTTTCTGTACTCATCTGTAACTGGGCTCATGATCTGTGAATCTTTTTCTGGCATTGCTTTTGTGTGTCATAACCAAACTTTACTTGCATTCATTAGATTTGTCATAATCTGTTATTCATATAATTTGAGATCACTTAACCTTATCTTACTCCAGAGAACACAGCCAAACCAGGTCAATGTGTTAGTGTGTAAAGAATATTTTTAAACACTGGCGCTTGCTCAATTGGTTCTCTTAGTTTATATATATTTCTTAAACAATTTTTTACCCTTTTTTAGCTCTTCAGAATTTATGACCCAGATGAAAGTCTTTTTAACTGCAGTTTATTTTCTATTGTAGGCAACAGCCTGGAGTGCAACAGAACCATGCTCTTCCATCTCATGCCCGGACTGGCAGAGGTGGGGCTGGCAGTAGCTCTAGCAGTGGAAGGCGCAACAGTGACAATGGCCGAGGACGCAGCCGGTACAACCCATATTAGGTTAACTGCCGGTCCATTGTATTGTATGATGCTGTGCTGGATGGGAAGGATGAGAAAACATTTCTGCTCACTTTCTATTTGGGCAATGTATCAAATCTAATTAGCTCATTTATTTGGGAAGTAGTTGATTCTAGTGAACATTTTAAGTTTTCTTAGTTAAATTTGTGTTCAGTCAGCTTTTTGCCATTGCTCTCCATAGCCTAACAGCTATGGTTTAAAAACAGGAACTCGTTTCCATAGGCTGAACTGAAGATATTTGTTTAACAAAGTAATTATCAATTAATAGTCGTAAGAATATATCATCATTTAGATTTCCAGCGCAAACTACCTCTTAATTTATCTGTATATATAGTGAAGCCTTCCCTTGCCTAACAACTTGCTTCAACAAAACCTTTTGCCAATGACATCTTTAGTATAGAAAGGTGTTCAAAGAATTATTTAGGGTGCTCTCAAACGCCGTTAAATTTGAAGTCGGAAGTAATGTGAAATGTTTAATGGGAGCAAGTACTGGAAAACTATTTTTATTGTCACATTTTAAAAATTTGAAATTGAATTGATGTATAGAGTTGCAAACGAAGCTTTAGTGTTATAGTTTCGATAATAGTGGGTGTTATACTTCTGTGTCAATGCTGCTGCTTCTTGTTTATAACTGGTGCTAGATATTACACTTTAGGGTTAAAACTTAGAAGGTTGCTTTTGAAGAGAGGTCCAAATACCTTCCATTCTAATTTTGTCAGAAGTCTTCAAAGATTTGAGAAGCTGGTCTAGCAACTAATTGATAGTATACATACATATCTAAATCAATGGAAACACTAATACAATCATATGTACACATGGCTAATTATATTAATAAAATCTATATCTCAATTGATGCGACATTAACTTGATGCTAAAGTAATCTTAATATTCCTCTTTAACGCAATGAAAGTTAACAAGTTTTCATTCTTTTCAACAATGAAGGCAGTTACAGCTCTTTACAAAATTGCTTGCATTGATGTATCCAATCATACACAGCAGCAAGTTGAACACCATACTTGTGCAATGACTGGTGAAGGCACAAATCATCAATCCTGTAAATAGTTCAACATAGCAATATAAATAATTCAAATCATCAAAAGAATGTTGCAAACTTACTTTGGCATCATTTTTAACCAGAGAGGATCTGTGCATGTGTGTGTTCTTTTACTAAAAGGGGGAAATGCGGAATTCGGTATTACATTGATGGTTCTGGAAGCATAATAACAAGCTTCCAACAAGATCTACTGGAACAGAGTGCATAATGCATTCCATTCAAGGCAGTTACTATAGAGCATAATTAAGGAGCAACTACTTATACACGGTAAACATCAATGGCATTCCAGTACAATTTTGATAAAATGTAACAAGAGATAGCAATAACAAACTTGATGTAATGTTTTAGTTAAGCGGACTCACTCACATGTTTGAATCACTAGAATTCTTCAAATGAAGGCTGAAAAGTCCTGGGGTGGCTCAATCCAAATGTTTTCATAAGGATCTTGCTCTCCCCAGTCATAACACTGCTTACGAGGATAGTATCTACTGTCATTGAGAGAGTATGATATGCAACGCTTTCCAAAGAAACGAACTTTTGAGAAGTACACACTGTTTCTCATTATTCCAGGGAGGTCAGTTCTTGATTGAGATGACAAGAAACTTGCAAAAAGTGTCGTGCCATCCAGGTTTTTCATCTCATCCCATGCCATGTTTGACTGATCTAACTTAAATATAATTGGGTTCTCACTACAACATGTATAAATAACTAGAATATCTCCCTTATGCTCCACCATAAATTTTCCCTTCCACCAATTTTTGGCAAAAAAGTTCTCTGGGCATTTGGGTGGTGGCACAACAAGAACACCCCAATCACGTCTCACTGGGTCAAAAACCCCTAACCAACCAGTGAGGCTTAGACAGTAAAATATTCCGTTGCAGAAAACAAGCTTATTCCAAATGCTACTGACAAAAGGTAACCGATTTTGGTAATTATTTGTAACCCACCCTGTTGCCCCAGGATGACAAGTGCTTATAGCAACAACTGTGGGACTGATGTGCTTTACTGTGAAAACTACACAGCTGGCAGATGTTGGGGCGCAGGAAAAGGCAACTATCTGATAAGTCAACTCGAATCTTGGCAGTTTGATCATATCCCGAGTAAAGGGATTAAAGAAGAACACACGATGAGTACTGGGACGGTATAGCAATAACCAACTATCTTTGGTGTAACAAACCCGAGACCCATACAACTCTGGTAACTCAAGGGAATACGTCTTGCGCTGAGAAGGATCATAGAACTCGTAAAAGTTGCCAAATTTTGGGAAGTACATGAGCCATGGTGACTGGTTTACCACTCGGACAGATATGGCAGGGCTGTGCCACCTTTTACACACAACGGAGGCACGAATGTTATCATCTAATGTTAGACAAGACATTATCAACTCCAAAAGTTCTGTAGGAAGCTCAGACCAATTTCGCAGCTCCAAATTGTCTTCCTTACCCTCAGATATCATTCCTTTGCCATCTGTTTCTGTTTCAGCTAACCTAAAAAGTTGAACAAAATCCCATTAATGAGCTTAAAATGCAGCAACTAGCTACAAAATATTTGACAAAAGTAATGTAAAACAGACCTTAGAACCCTAGTAAATCTTCAAATAGTAAGTACACCCTACAATGCTCTAAACGAGGACACATGCCCCTTCACTAACAAATTTGAAATGTCACATTGTATCACCAATCATAATTTGATTCCATGACATATTGCTCATAAGCACTCACTTTGGAACACTTTGAATAAATAAAATAAGGGCTCCTTTTGTATAAAACCTGTGTGCATAGGGATGTGCCTCATTCTTAAGGCATCTTTAATATATTTCTAACTAAAAAATTACTAAGGCTGGAAATATAATGCACATACTAGGTGGCGAAATTATATTAGAAAACAGATACATTTACAATAAAACAACATATTTTAACCATCAAGGTACTGAGATGACCAAATTGTGATTTATTAACCTACAAAATGGTATTTACAAGGAAAAAAAATATGAAGCAATTGAAACCCAATAACCAAAGGTGCTTCAACAGGAATTTGGTCTGAGCAAACTGCAAGCAAAGCCACAAAACCCAGAATAAGCTCCAAAAATGCTGTTCATTCAACGTTAGGGAATAGTCAAATCTTACACATCATTGCTCCTTCAGTTGTATTCACATGATAATGGTTCATAACCCCCACAAGCACTATGATCCAAACACCCACTTAAAAAAAAACCATAAAGAAGCTCAAATTTTGGCTCAATTTCCAAAACTCAAATCAATTATTAACGAAAATACACATTGCTCTTCGACAAAAACTTGAATTGCCTTAATCTCTAAACCCTAGAATTATTTCCAAACAAAAACACAGATTGAAACCCAATTCAAAAACTCATAAAAATGGTTACAATTGAGTACAATTTTCAACAATCCCACCTCAATGTTGGCTAAAAGAACACAATTTGACACCATCACAACATTAAATTGCTCTAATCTCTAAAACCCTACGATCATTGGATGAAATTCACAACTATAAGCAATTGAAATAATAAGACTACAAACTTTCTTCACTTGAAAGCCACGAAACGACTTACAGTTTTAGTTTCCTTCTCCTTTTGGCAGCCATGGTAGAGCATCGATACGAGCTAATTTCGTTCAGAGGAAGAGAAACGTGTGAAGATGGAAAAACAGAACTAATAATTACGAGTAGATGTGGAAACGAAACACGTGTAAGTCCGATGGTAATCAAGTGTTGAAAGTCTTCTCCTTGCAGAGCTTGGAGACCAATAAGTGACTGCCTCATCAGCAACAGTGGCAGTGGGTCCAATTATTTGTAGTGACGTGGCGGATGGCTATTGGTGGCCAAAGTAAATGCGTGTTGTTTATAAGGATGCTGGTCTCCAACATAGTGGAGCTCTTTTACCTTGTTCTGTAAATACCGAATTGAGCAACTGATGCCCACACAAACTTACCCGAGTCGTTAATTTTACCATGCCGAGTTGCGTTCAATGAGTTTGGGTTTGTTTAAAATAATATAATTATTAAATAAAAAATTTAAATTTTTTATAATTATATTTAAATTTTAAAAAATATATAATTATTTTTAACACAAAATTTAATATTTTAAGCAGATAAAATTATAAATATTTTTATTTTAAAATATAGTAAAAATCAAACAGATAATATGATTAAATTCAATAAATTATTTTAATAATTATAATTTTATTTGATAACGAATATAATAAAGTTATTTAAATTAATTTTTACTCTATTAACAGTTAAGTTTGTCAGCTAGACTTAGTTTAGAATTTGTTTTGAGGCCTTTCCAGATTGTTCCTGAGCATGTACCTAAACATCTTTGGTATCACTTTCATTCATTGAATTAGATTTTGTATTTTACAACTCCAATGGTTTACTTTTCTCCCTGCAGAATATTTCTTTCATTTTTTTTTCTTGGTAACCAAACAGAGTTGATTGAAACTCTTAAGTTGTTATCAGAGCAACCAATGTCTAACGCCAATGTCTCAATTTATGTAGCTTCAACAAACACATCCTTCTCATTCATTATTCCAACCAAGCTTGATGGAACCAACTTTCTTGCATGAAAATCTTAGGTTTTACAATTCAGATCTGATGCAAGTGATGACATAATTGCTAAAAATCTAGATTACACACTTTGGTGGAGGCAAGTTCTGCTTTTTCTCAACTGGCTAATGTCCTCTATGATTGGACTTATGATAGTTTGTAAATCATCCTTTGAAGTTTGGGAAGCACTCTCAAAATAATTTGATTCTCAGTCCACAGCATTGACACTTTGGCTACGATTTCAACTTCAGACAACTAAGAAGGAAGGAATGACCATGGCTGAGTATTTTGTTAAGATGAAAAATATGTCAGATCACTTGACAGTTACTGAAAAATACCTTTAAAGTGATGATGATTTTATTTTGTACCTGATTTGACTATAATCCAGTAGTAGTTAATATTACCACCAAGAGTGAAACAATGAAGCTTTATAAAGTCTATTCGATGATCTTAACTCATGAATGCAGGCTTTAACAACTGAATTCAACTAGTTCTGCAATTATACAAGGCAACTTTATCACTAATTTCTCATAAGCAAAGAACTTTTAGAAGAAGGAAGCAAGACAACAAGCTTCCAACATTGATAACAATTGCTTTGAGAATAGAGGAAGGGATGATCAAGAAAATCAGCCTGGAAGAGGAAATAAAAGAGGAGGAGCTGGTCAAGTACGAGAGGAAGCACAACCTAATGTGTCAGATCTATAACTAATTTGGTCATACTGCCAATATTTGCTTTCACAAATTCAGTAAGGGTTATGTAGCTCAAACACTACATTCTTCTCAACAGCAAGCATCTCCTCATGTTTACAATAGAGGTGCAGGTCAACCTAATATAGCAGCATATGTTGGTAACCTTTAACATGATGGTATTGCAGATGAAGGCTGGTATTTGGACAGTAGTACTACTCACCATCTGACCAACAGTCTCAAGAACATGACCATTCAATATAAGTCCTCCAACCTTGAGAAGTTGATAGTTAAAACGGTCCTGGTTTAGATATCACTCGTTTAGGATTTGCCGCATTATGTCTTAAAGCATCTTCTACTTCTTCAAGATCTCATACTTCAATCCAATTGAAAATAATTCCCAAGATTCAAAGAGGTTGATAAGCATTTCAAGGCTAACATCTGATAACGATATATTGCTTGAATTCTCTTGTAAATTGTGCTTTATAAAGGACAAGAGATTGAAGAGTGTGTTGTTGAGATGGGTAGCTTGAAGGGAGTACATAGGCTACTACTCAACTCGTCATCCAGCTCTCAATTGAATTCTTTTAATTCTCTGTCTTTCAGTCATGCTCCTATTTGAATTGTCTTCACTGCAACTTTTTTTCAATAAATTTGATTATTATCAGCCTATTAGTTTTGAGGATGTTAAGTAAACCTTTGTTGGTTCAATTTGTTAAAATTTAACTCAATTGATGTACTTTATCAGAGATTTAGTCATCTAAATTCTCAGACTCTAAAGCTCATCTTTGGGACTTGAAATCAACGGTGTTCAATAAATAAAGACTCCATTCCTCAATTTCGTGATGCCTATTGATATGAAAAAGAAATTCACAAACAGCATTTTGCTAAGTCTAGTATCAAGAGTTCCAAACTTTTATAGCTGCTGCATCTTAATCTTGAATGGCCTTCTACCATTGTCTCTAATGACGGTTCTAAGTATTATTTCTGTATGGTTGATGATTTTAGTCAATGTAATTGGATTCTTTGAAACTCAAGTTTAAAACCTTAGCAGTATTTAAATAGCTCAAAACACTCATTGAAAATCAACTTTGTTCTATTAAAGTCATTCAGTTTAATGCAGGTGGGCAGTTTCTTGCATTTGCCAATTTTCTAAGAGAGAATGATATTCAGTATAGATTGTCATGTCTATGTCACGATCAAAGTGGTGTTGTAAAGAGAAAACATAGAACAATTTTGGATGTGGGAATAACTCTTGTAGCTGAGGCCTTTTTACCATTTTCATTTTGGTGGAATTCATTTCATACTTCTATTTATCTAATTAATCGAATTCCTACACTTGTGTTAAATGACCTCTCTCCCTTTGAGAAAGTGTTCAAATTCACCCCGATTATTCTATGATTAGGTTGTTTGGCTGTGGTTGTTTCCTTATTTTAGAGATTATCAAAATCATAAGATGAGCTTCCATTCATCCAAGTGTACTTTCATTGGTTATAGCTCTCTTCATCAGGGATATAGGTGCCTACATTCATATGGAAAAATCTACACGGCCAGGGATGCCAATTTTTATGAATCCTCTTTCGCCATGGCTCCATGCATTCCTCAATTAATTGCAGGTCTTTTACCCTCTTATCTTCTAGTTTTTCGTCTGCAATTCCTTTTATTCAATTTATCCCTCACCCTTCTTCTACAACTTCTTCTGTTTCAGCTCCCTCTCCCTCGACAGGTACATCTCTGCCCTCTTCATTTCATCATCAATCTCAGATAAATTCTGGCGTTAATTCTTCACATACATTGGCCTTCATCTTAGTTTGAGCCTAATGCAGCTCCTGTTATAAACAAAACATTCTATGACTATTATCTTGTTGATGATATTTTCGCTGAGCCTAAAACTATTACCAATTCCTATGTGGAAAGCTGTTATGTAATAGAACTTCAATGTCTTGTGAAGGACAAACACTTGGGTTTTGGTTCCATATTCCTTTGCAGACAAAATAGTAGGCAATAGGCTATATTTTTTAATACAAAGCCATGGTAGTTGCAAAGGGATTTCACAAACCCTAGTTTTTGATTTCTTTGACACATTCAACCTTGTTGTTAAGGCTTAATGCAACAAGATTTGATATGTTCCAAGTGAGCATCAAGTAGCTCATATACTTACCAAGCCATTAACCTTTTTTCAATTTTCCTATCTTAGGGACAAGCTTAAAGTTCTTTCATGATCTTAAAACACTTAAGCTTGAGGGGAGATGAAAGGATATTGATCAAGCTACTACACGTGATGCTTTTCTTCTGCATTGGAATACTCAGAAATGAGCTGAGAAGTTTGCTGAGCTAGAGTTGGTGCAAGTTGGCAAAATCAGTTTTAGTTAGTTAAATTTGTTTTTAGTCCGTTAATAATTAGTTTGCCGGTTGTATTTATTCTACATTTAGTTTAGAATTTATTTCAGGTCTTTCCAGATTGATCCTAAGCGTGTATATACATCTTCATTCATCGAATAAGATTTCGAATTTTTCAGCTTCAATAGCTTACTTTTATCTCAGCAGAATGTTTTGTTTCTTTCTTGGTAAACAAACAGATTCGATTCGATTTGACAAGTATTACTATGTCAATTACTACAACTGATCCTGATTCTGTTGCCAATGATTACGTTGAAAATTGTGTTTCCCTCGGATCTTACCATGCATTCAGAAATGGGATTGCTGTTGCTCCTGCTGGTAATTTGCACTTCCAGAAAGTGTTGCCAAGGTTGCTCCTTGGATGATTACTGTTGCTCTAAATACTATTGATCAACAATTTGTTCATTCTATCCAGCTTGTAAGTAATTCATCGTTGACGGTAAGCAAAATTAAGCTTTGATTTTTTTGCATATTAATTAAATTTGATAAAACTGAAATAATTTTTTGGTTCAAGCAGCAAGCAATCTGACGGGTCCTGTATCAGACAATCTTGCAATCCTTCGGGAACCTCATGCACTTCAATCTGCTTTCCATGCAAGAGCTGCAGATGTTGCAGTAGCAGATGCAAGGTTTTTTTTTGTGAGTTTGTATTTCACATATGTATCTTTACAGTGTTATTCCTACATCATTTGTTAGTTAATTTTTTGTCCAAAAATTGTCAGTTATTGTAATAACAACACCCTTAAATCCTGCCGAAGTTCAACGGAAACTAGTGATATTTCTAGTGATGGATTGGATGATGATGGTGCTGCAAAAGCTGAGGTCGAAAATCAATCAGGAGATGCCGGAATGTTAATCATTCAAGAAAATGGTGAGCCGATGATCGATGATTTCGCAATTCCTACTGCCATACTTGGCCAAGAAGAAGGCTTAAAACTCCCAAGAATTAATGTTCACAGCAAAGCAAGTTAATAACCTCTCTTGATAAATTCATTTTATTTTGTACTGCATTCGATCTCCAGACCTCTTCGATCTTATGTTTTCTCGACATTTTAACAGGAGTAAGGCGGTTACCAGCATTTCACCAGCAAAAGCATTAATAATACTAAGCCGGAGCCAAAATGGCCGCATTTTCACTTGAAGGACCCAATCTCCTCCCCCCCTGATATAATCGAAGTACGAAAATGTTTCATTTTGTATTGGTTTTCGAAATATGAAACAACTTTGATTGTGTTGATTGACACTACATATTTTTGTTGCAGCCCGATTTTATACTGCTCCAGGATTTAACCTCTTAGCAGCTGTGCCGCAGGCATTTGGCCAACATGACGATGCCCCTCATGTTTCAGGTTTAGCTTTTGTTTTACAGTCCTTGAATAAAAGATGGAGTGCTTCAGCGATCAAATCTGCGTTAACGACATTAGCCTTCCTCTTCGACAATACTGACAATCCAATCCTGGCAGGCGATGACAGTTTACCAACCCCGTTTGGTATTGGATCTGGATATTTAGACCCTGGCAATGCAATAACTCCTGGATTCGTCTACGAATTCTCAGACGAAGATATTCTCAGTTTCCTTTGCTCCCAGACAACCAACTCATCAAAACTGAAAAACATGCAGGAACAAATGTCCGATGCAATAGCAACCTAGCTCCAGCATACCAGCTGAATTATCCCATCATTGGCGTTTCCAACCTGAGCAAACCAATCTCTGTTACAGGAACTGTAACTTCTGCATCGAAGAGAAATGGTCCACAATTTTACTAGCTTTCCGTCGAGAAACCTGAAGGGATTTGCGTGAGAGTTGATCAGGAAATTCCGGACTTTTCGGGAGGGAAAAAGAGGTTGAGTTATACAGCTCATTTCACACCAGAAAGAGCTGCTGGTTCTGGAATGAGGGGAGACGGGCGTCCCTTGGGGTGCCATTGCTTTAATATTTAGTTCTAGGTTAATTGACATAGGAATTAAATTAGCTTAATTAGATTCATTCTTAGGAATTTGCTCAGACTTAGCGGGGAATTGATTTAATATTCAGTAAATCATAATATTCAGAACGAAAATGCGATTTCCATTGCATTTTGACGCAATAAAATCATAATTTAAAAGAAAATTATGAATGGAATAAAGAAAATCCACTTCGATTAATCAACCTTTGGAGTCTACATGAACAGGGAATATATCCACAAACTTTTCGACAATAGTTTGTGAAATATAGATTTAACAAATATATATATATATATATATATATATATATATTATACTTGTGGTCAAACAAATACCATTAGGAGGTCTAAAACCCAATTTAGAACTCAAAAAATTAATGGAAAAATCTTCAAGAATGCTGTTGTCCTAACTAACAAGAACACAATCCAAGACTGAAAATCAATCAGAAAAGTATGTAAATGATAGCCAAATCAGCAACAAATGGGGCATTGTATCAACCCATTTTCATTGCACTCACCACATCTTGCCATTTTCTTCCGTTCTTTGTCCAAAACTTTGCAGCTTCCATTACACTCCATGCACATCACAAATCTAACACCAGCACAACCTTCACATCCGCCAATTGCTTTCGGAATTCCATCGAAAATAAGTTCCAGTTTGTCTTCTTCTTCCAACTTAATGACCTCATCTACCCCACCAATCAATCTTCCTTTCACAAACAGAAGAGGAACTTTTACTCCTTTTGTTTGCATTAAGCTTCTTAGCTCTTCTTTAAGCCCGGAATCCATGGATATGTCGCGCTCAAACATCTGTATTTGATGTGACTGAACGATGGATCTCACTTTGTTGCAATCTTCAAAAGTTTTTCTGATTCCCCTGAGAGTTGTAGTGTAAATCACAACAGCATTTTCGCCTCCAGGAGGACATTTCTTGTCGAAAAGTTTAAGCAAAGATGCCGGCGAATCTCTGGAATTTCGAGTCCTGAATGTTGGTGAAATGATTCTCTTGATTTGCTCTTCTTCTGCGGATAATTCCTTCTCATAAGTGGCAATAAGTTCTGGATCAAACAGGGGACTAAAACACTTCTTCCGCGAGGAAAGCCCTGAATCTCCATCAAAACCCTCGGTTTTCACAGGAATATTCAAATTCAGCACTTTCTTACACGATTTGTCCTGATAATTGTTCGCCCTCAGCACCGATTTCGGGCTGAAATCCGATTTAACGGGGCAAGTAAGAACCCCATTTACGCGTGCCCTGTTCTCTTTGCCTCCAAATTTCTTCGTCTTCCTCGGCGAACCAAACTGATTGAAGAACTTCAAAGGAGTTCTAGCGTCCACATCCACAAACCCACGAAGCAAAACACGAGATTTTGGGCTCTTCTTCTGCTGATTTGAAATCGGTATCTCATCTTCAAGACCCTCCATAAGCTCCCAAGCATTTATAACTTCCGGCTCTCCACGAGGCGGCGATTTCTGCACTTTCTTCTTCGTCTCTGCAACAATCTCTTTCACAGGAACTTCTTCCTGTGTGTCTTCATCTTCTTCTTGTTTTTGTTGTTTCTGTTCATTGTCTAGTTTCAGAACGCCGTATGTGCTTGAAGTGAGAGAGACAACATGGTTAACGACACACTCACCACCGCCGCCATCATTGAGGAGAATATCTTGGCGTAGTTGCTTCCGAAGGTGTTTTGAAGAAACACAACCCATTGATTTTGTTGGGTTTGTTGTGTTTCTATGCTCTATTTCGTTCTTTTTATTCGTCAGGTTGAAGAAGAAAAAATGTAAGCACAGACAGAGAGGGAGTTATTCTTTTGAAACCTGACCGTTATCCTGTCTGCAACGGGCCCCAACGGTCAAATTTTCGAATGAAATTGGGGCCATAGCAGTCGCGGGAACTTTAAAGCAAAGCCCCCCTACTTATTAGTTTTTATCGCCCCCTGAACTTTTGTAATTTTTAATGTGACCCATTCTTTCATATTATAAATGATTTTCCCTATTAATTTATCAGCAATACTTTTGCTTTTAACTTGATCCTACAAATGTAGGAAACAAAATAAAAATACAAAGAATTAACGCTACAAGAAATGTAATTAACGGTTGCTTATTTTGATATTATTTAATATTTTTACTCATATATTTTGTATTTTAAACACATAAAAAGTTTTAAAATAAAATCTTAATTGATTTATTACTTAAAAAATAATCTCTTAAATATATACGTATATATGTTTTTTATTTAAAAAAAATGGCAAGAATATGAGAGTACGAGCAAAATTTACTAAAGGAGAATAAGTTCTAAACAACCAAATTATAAAATTTTATAATAACAAATGTGCAATATTTAAAGGGCTTTCGACAACGATAAAAAATAAAAGAGAAAGTTTTAAGTATAACAAAAATATTATATTAGCATTGTTTACGTGATAAGATTATTTAATTAATAAGGTAAGAGAAATATATTCATTGGTAGTAAATAAAAGTTTTATTGTTTAATTAATGTAGTGAAAAAAATTTATAAAATTTTTTATTAATTTTTTTCATTTTATCATCTATATATATATTTCTTTTATTTTATTGATTAGGTAATATTATAACATCAACAATACTAATATAATAAAACTATTATTACATCAACAATACTATTGTAATAAAGCTATTCTACCTAAAACTCTTTTGTAAGCAAGTCTCGATTATACTTGACAAGCTGTGAGTCGAGTAGACATGAATAGTTAATTTCGTGAAAGTTTTTGACGATTTTGAAACAAAACTAGTTAAATTATTAGAAGCAAAATAAAATAATAATGCACAAAGGATGCAATATTTGGCTAAATGTACCGTGGGCTGTTTTGGTTGTAATAAAATAAATGAATATTTTTATATTTTATTAAAAATTTAAAAAAAAATTATACGTAAGTATACATTATATAAAAATTAACAAAAAATTTTCAATAATTTTAATGATTAATTAATCAATTAAATTAATATCATTTTTTAGATTAATTAATTAATTAGAGAGAAAACTCAAGTCATTCAAAGTTCCCCTTTTGGGTCATTCCCTTTCCTAGAATGAAAAGTATGGGTAATAAGCAGATAGAGTTACATTTTAAAGCTACAAATATCTCTACGAAGATAATAAAAAAAATTTCATTAAAAATTATAAAATTACCCTTTTAATAATAACTTGTTAAAAATTTTCGTGTAATATATTTATTATTTTATTTTATTTTTAAGTATAAAATTCACTTATTAAAAAATTAAAGAATAAATAATATTTTGTATTTTTAAAACGATAACAAAATACTATCTTAATAACACTTTAAGAAATTTTATCACCTATAAATATTAAAAATGCATGTTTTTATTGTTTAGTATCAAAAAATATTTACTTTTTAATAAATTATTAGAAATATTTTTGGGTATAAAAATAAATAATTAGGAGAACTTTTTTTGTTTTATTTTCTTTTCCTTAATAAAATATTTTGTTAAAAGTAAATTATATACTTTCAAGTTTTTTTATTAATAAAAAAGTTGTTTATACATAAAAATAAAAAAATATATAATAAAAGAATTATTTTAATATTTTAACAAATCAAAAGGATATTTCGTTATTTTCAATAAAAAATAATTTTTTATAAAATTATTTAAATAAAAAAGTTGTTTTATACATAAAAATAAAAAAATTATTTATATTTTGTATATATACCTTTGTTTTATCTATTAATTTTTTTAAATATTAAAAAAATATTCATTAATTACCCTTAAAATATCAAACAATTTTTTTTAAAAAAAATTAAACAGAAAGAAAGTATCTTAAAAAATTACTAAAGCCCGTTTAATAATAATAATTTAATTGATGTTATGAGCAGAAATTAATTTAAAATAAAAAAAAAGTCAAAATTATTTGATGAATAAATAGGTTAAATGAACAAAATTATTTATATAAACATATATTTTGTCTATAATCAATAGGTTTACGGGATGAATCTTCCAACTTGATCTAACCCCACATCAAGTCGAGCTTGACCGTCGCTGTTATTCACCAGCAGGCTTAAATGATAAAAGTAGCACTCTTGCTTCTGCTGGGTTAATCTCATTGACTAATTAAGGAGACTGGAAATTGGAATGTGATTAACAAAGAACAACACCACCCCCCCTTCCAAAAAGAAAAAAGAAAAAAAAACCACGTTGATTTGAGAATAACGTTACGGCATGTGACAATATTTCTTAGATGAAGGAAATAATTAATGACAATTTTAATTTGAATACCCAACTCAAGTCATAACTCATACTCAATGTTTTGTAAAAGTCCAAAACATGCGGCTTCCTAAGACTTACTAGCAACTTCCCCCACCCACCCCCATTTTGTCAACGAAATTTGGTAATCTATCATTTGTTTTGGACACACCACAGACATCAATTAATCTATGTATGTCCTTATCACAATAATTGGACAATTTTAGTAGTATTAGAGACATAATTTTTCTTTTTATAAACAGATTATGAGATTTAAATCTATGTTATGCTATTTTGTAATAATCATAAAATTTGTATTAATTTATGCTCGCTATTTAAATTAAATTTGTATTCTTTTTCTAACCGATATTATCATATAACACGTATAAAAATTATGAAATTCCGAAACGGGACATTTATTTATATGATTGGGGAAAGAAAGTCCGAAAAAATTAGAAAGCTTAGCTCGTTTAATATTTTTATATTGGGGTTTCCTTGGTTTAATATTGTTTGTACATTATTTTAAGTTTTATAAATATTTAAATTAATAAGAAACTAATTAGTTAATTAATTAATTATTCAGATTTCAGCTTTTTTTTTAAATAAAAAAAGGGTTGACTGTAATATTAAATTAGTTGACCAAACATTAATCAAGTCTCCTTTTAAGTTGGCAAATGCATAAGCCATGGACACTTGGTATGTAATTTAAATATTTAAACAGGTGAGAATTGTACTCAAATGACAACCCTACCCTACTATCATTGATTCACCGTTGTTCCCGAAACTGTAACATGCTGCCGTGGACATGCACTAGTTGAATAGAATAAATAGAGAAAATCCATGGTGGTAAAGAACAAGTTGGTCTAGTTAACCTTAATTTTACACACACACACACACACACACAAAATACTAATCTCAATCACACCTGACAAAGCAAAGAAATTGGGATTATTTTGGGGACAAAAAGTTAATTAATTAAATTATTCTCATAACAAAAATGTACTTGTTTCCATTTTACAAAAATAATTCTATTCACACACGTAATAAAAATAAAATTAGAAATGACTTAAGAGTGATCTATAACAAAATTTTATAATAAATAAAAAAATAATATTTTTGAATTTTATAAAAAAAAATTATAAATTTTATTGAACATATTTTTTTGAAAAAAAGTTAAAGGTTTAGTTTGTAACCTAAAGTTATTTTAATTTTAAAATTTTAATCAAATACCCACGCATAATAAATATGTTCGTAAAAAGTTTATAAATTTTGAAATAAAGTAAAACGAATTTATAAAAAATTTCACAGAGTATCACAAAATTAAATAAAAAAAAATGACAGAATGTCACGTCAAATAAAAATAAAATATTTTTAAATTTTAAAAGGATATATTCAATTTTATATATCTTTTAAAACGAGAATAATAATTCAATCTATAATAATATATTAAATTCTCAAAATTTAGTTAAAAATTAATTTAACAATAGTTTAATTTTAAGTTCTATAAAGATTATATTTCAAAAATTTACACAAAATTTTTAAAAATTTAAAGACAGATAAAATTCAAACTCTTTGATAACAAATTTACAAGTAAACGAAACCATAACAGAGAAGACATTTCTTCGAAGTAAACAAATATTTATTGAGATGATTTGAACTTTAATGAACAGTAAATTGATAATAGAATATATTCTACATCAATTATTATTATTTTATTGACCAATAATCGTCATCCCCTAAACATGATTAATTTATTGATACAATATTTGTTTTTCTCCCTTCTCTAGAAGGTTTATTTTGGAATCTATTTCCTCCGCGGCGGCGTTATTTCTAGAAAATAACAAAACTTAGCACCTCCATTTCCTTCTAAATTTCTTCTTTAATTAATTAATTTCTTTTATTTGATTTTTTATTTATTCAATTAATAAATAGCTCCACTCTTCTAGTGTTTGTCTCTTTTTTTTAAAAAAAAATTATATATCAATAAAATATATGTTTTCACAAGAGCAAAATATAAAAATTTTGTTATAATCGGAGCATTATATATATTTAATTTGAAAGATTATAAAATTTTAATGTTGCGAGTATAAATAAAATTTATATTAAATCATTAAATTAAATATTTTTATTATATTATTTAATTAATATAAATATTAAAATTGAATTAAAAATAAACTCGTTATATTTGTATATAATCTTCTTTTTTTTTAAATGAAACTTCATTGATTTAATCAATTATTAAATGTGCAATTGATAAGATTATTCAAAAACAGATAAGGAATATGATTCATTGTAGTTATTATTATAATAGATATGATATCAAATTAATTAAGTATTTTTCACATTCATAATAATTAATTAATTAATTAATTTGAGAGAAAATTCAAGTAATACACAAAGATAATAATAATGATTAGACATTATTAGACTAATTTAGAGTCATTAAATGGGACTGATTTTGTAATGTTAATATTCTACTACTTTGCAAGGTTGACTGAAGACTATACTTTTTTTCAGCTTAATAAAAATATGAAAAACAAATTATTGGCCAATATTTGTACAATAATAACATTAAAAAAATAATTTAAAATAACAAAAGAAATCAATAAAAGATTGCCATGAGAAATAATAAAGTGTGACAATAACAAATAATTTCAGAATAATGAAAGAAATAGATACATGTGTGTTTATTGGTAATTGGTAGCAAATAAAGACAATTACCCCCTAAATTCAAGGCTTCTTTCTTAAGATTTGGTCTAGGCCTAGCATTAATGTATTCTATCCTCTTGGCTTAGCTACAGTTAGATCAATTTTGTAATTTGATCTCCAACCAGCTTTAGAGATTTGCAAATTTTTTTATACTATTCTTCATTTAAAAAATATATATATAATATAATTTTCTAAACATTCTCAAAACATTTAAATATTAAAATATATACAAAAGAAAGTGTTATTATCCATAAAAGTATTTGAGATTGAGATATTATAAATAATTTTTAGTAAATCTGTTATGGGTATACTTGAGTTGAAATTTATAACCTTTAATTTATAATTATTATGTCATAAATTTTTTTTAAAAAAATGTTAAAGATGAGTAAAGGACGAGTGATTAGTGATAGTTATCAAGTAAAATAATATTTATCAAAAAAATTTAGTTTAGCTTTTAATTTAAGTAAACAATTTTTTTTACTAAAATTAGCCGAAGAAAAAATTAATCCTCAATCACATTTTTTTTAGCAAGAAATTAAATTACATATATATATATATATATATATATATATATATAATAAGAGAATAATTATATTCACGCGCACTTGACAAGAGGCATGATTCAAATTCTACTTACCAATAAATTTTTTAAAAAATAGAAATTGAGGGGTAACATGTGCTTTTCAAATAAAACAAAAAATTAAAAAACTTTTTTAAGGATTAATCTAGAAGGTCATCAAAGTAAACAAAATACACATGTAACTTAAAAATAATGATTTCAACTTAACGAAGAATACAATCATATCAGAATTGAATATCGAGTATCATTATCATATTAATTAATAAATTTATATTTGTTTTATAAAATAAAAAATTTGACTATAATACACCAATATGTAAGATATATTTAACTTTTTAAATTCTTATATTAATTAATTTTAAATTTTACGTTAATTATTTTAATTTTGATTTTGAGTATTTTAAATTTTATATTAAAAATAAAAAAATAAATGATATATAAGAGTCAAATTTGTAAAAATATGTCATTTTTAATGATTAATTTATAAATATAATATATATTTTATAAATTGATCTTGGGCCATTTTCTTTCGTGCCTTTTTCTAGAATAATAAAAAAGTAATAAACATTTTCTCTGAATTGTTCTAGAAGATTTACCTACGGTCGGCGGGCTTTATTTCTAGAAACGGGGGAGGAAAGCAAGAGAGAGCCCACAGACATTTACAAAAGGAACTCTAGCTCTCCTTTCCCAATAAAATAATAATCAAATAGCCAGCACTCCTCTCGCTCTAGCTCTAGCTCTTGCTCTTGCTATTTTATTTATTGTCTATTATTATATTCTTAAATTTTGGCTCGGCTTGCTTCTCATTCAGCTTGGCTAGCCGCCTGGCCAATCAATTAATAAACGTGTTGTTAATAGTATTATTATTATTATTATAACAAATATGATATTAAATTAATTAATTCAAATTTTTTTTTATAAAACAAATATAAATTTCTTTCTACATTATTTTAAGTTCCTTTCACTTTTAAGGGAATTTAAAAAAACAGACCGTAAGGAAAGATTTCTGATAATACTTCTTTTAATAATTCACTATTTGAAATTATCTTTGAATTGAAATATCATAATTTGAGAATTTGATTGAAATGTCGTAATCTGACTGAAATATTATTAGGGTTTTTTTTTAAATTAATAATATCATGAAATGAGAGTCAAACCTAAATGTTCACGGAAATGATATCAAAATAAATAAATTATTAGAAATTTAGATTAAAATTTAAATAAAATACACATAATTTTAAGAATAGTGAATGAAATAACACACTTTGTGAATTTAAAAGATTAGTCTATTAAATAATATTATTTATTATCTTTATTAATTTAAAATTAAATTATATTTTATTTAATATAAAATATAATATTTTTATCTACTCATTCACGTAATATTTTAAAAAAATCATATTTTTTGTGATAATTTCTTATTAAAACATAAAATACAAGTATTTACATATTCATATGCGAATAAAAATTTCTTTAAATGTTACTTAAAAGAAACATTGAGTATTAAAATATATATATAATAAAATATTATTTTTCTTAAAGTTATTTAAAATTCAAAGTATTTGTAAATAATTTTTAATAATTATTTATGAATATATTTGAGATTAAAATGTCGTAACTTTCATTCATACTTATTGTGCCGTAAAATTATTAAGTATTAAAGGCGAGCAAAAGAGTGAATGATCAGTAACAGTTGTCAAATGAAAATAATCTTTTATCAATGATATTTGTTTAGTTTTTAAATTTATATATCGAAATATTTTCTATAAATTATTGTAACAAGAAAATATGTAATTTATCAAATTTTGTTGAAGGAAAAAAATATGTTAATCTTTGCAGTTTAACCTCAATTGCTTGTATGATAATCATCAATTGGTAATCTTCGATTATTGAAATTGAACTTGTGATTGATTAATTAATTAATTGGATTTGGAAGAAAGCAGGTGGTACAGATTCCATTTGGTAACTAAAACCAGCTTTAATTGTTGAAACCACTAAACATGCTGATTGCTGCACCCAATCCATTACATTAATCAACTCTACTCTTCCATTTTTAAACACTCAAAATTACTTATTTAATATTATATATTATAATGCAAAAACCCACCCACACACACCTAATAATAATAATGAATACAAACAACTCCCGAAGAAAAGAATTGAGATTAGAATATTTTAATTTTATCTATAAACACGGGTTATATTCGTATATACATATTTTTTATTAATTTTTTAAAAAATTATATTTATGTATGATTTTATTAAAATTTAAAATAATTACATAAAATCCTTTATAAATAAAATTATATTTATTTTTTTTAATTAATGTGGTAAATGATACGATACAATAAAATTATTTTTTAATATTTTTTCATAAATAGTAGTTATTTTTTTATTTTTACATAAGTCCAACTAATATCAACTAATATGTAAAAACCAAATCTTCCATGGGTTTGTTTTGTCAACAATAATATAATATATTATATAAAATAAAAATTTTAATTCTAAATTTTGAAGCATTTATTTGAATAATAAATTTATATTTTAGAATACATTCAGTCGATATTATTGAATTATTAAAAATAAATATTTATTTGTATTTTGATTGATCGTGAATTATGTAGTATTCACGCCTAACTAAAATGACTCTGATTTATATTCTTGTTCTTATAGATGAAAGCGAATAGAAATAAGCAAAATTTTTGTGTATTTAGGTAAGGTAATTGATTACAAGATTAATGGACAGTCAATTTAGTTAAGTCCATTCAAACACTACAAGAAATACGCGTATGATGTTGATGTATTTTCGTTCACACACGTCAAACAAATCAAATATTAATTTTAAATTCGTATCCTTTTTTTTATTCTCAAATCACAAGAGTAACAATTTCAAAGTCATTGCCGACTACTTTTGTACCAAATTTGGAGTTGGAAAAGGGGATTCCATTTTTAATTAAGCTCTCTAATTTAATTAATAATCATAATCAATACCTTGAGTGATGTTCAATCAACCAACCTCTTCTTAATCAAGATTAAATGTATAGGATAGGTTAAGTATGTTAATTAATATACAAAATATAGTTTAAATATTCTCATTTTATGTATATACCATAATATTTTATAATTGGGAGAGAATCCCATCAATCAAAGAATAATAACTAAAACATAGTTAGGTTTTACAATCAATCTCGCAATTATTATTCTAATACATGAAAAAAAAATAAATATGTAAATAAATTATCAATTAAACATGATGCAATACAAATTCATACCAAAAGAATAATTATATTTTATTTAATGAGTTATAATAAATAAAAAAAAATTATAAAAATCAATATGTATATAGTTTGAATTGATTCAATTACAAAAAATATATATATATATATAGTTTGAACCAAATTATAAATTAATTAATACAAGATTTTACGAATTTTAAGAAATTTTATGATATTTATTTATTATTGATCGAGATATTTATATTATTTTTATTTATAACTCTAGTTAATTAACTACCGATAATTTTAAATTTTAATTAAAGGTACTTTTTTCAAAAAGCATTTATCAAAATAAAATTAGAAAAATAACAGATAGGTCCCTGTACTTTGATAAAACAACAAAGAATATATATGTTAAACATTTTTAACAAATGGGTTGCGGATAGAGCCAGAGCAAGAGGGAGAAAAGCCGAGCCATTACCAAATAATTTACAAGGAAAGAAGGCAAAAGGCGCTCGCTAAGGCAAATGAAAACAGTTTGACATAAAGCTGCTTTCGTGATCTTTTGGCAAAAAGAGAATTATTATTATTATTATTATTTTTAATTTGTGCTTCCAATATATATATATATATATTATATTTAATTGCCATAATAAAACAAGCAAAGTGTTTTTGAAAAACAAAAAACAAGAAACCATCCGGTCCATCGCACATGCATTCAGCGGCACACGTAGAGTCAACAGGTTGAAACTCTCCCTCCAAAAACAAACAAAAAGCACCCACGCACCAACACCACCCCACCCCACCCCCAAGCACGTCTTTAAAATCTTCCCACATCGCCCACCGCTCTTCTTCCTTAATTTTCTTCTCTCTTTTCTCAAGTCACTGGCCTTGTTAAGTAAGTTATGCCGCAAGTAGATCTCGAAACCCTTGTTTCAGCCTGCGCAGGCGTCTCTTGTGACAAGAAGATCGCCTGCGAAACCATAGCCACCGCCACCGCCACCGCCGCATACAACAACAACAACAATAGTAATAGTAATTCTATCCAGAGACCGGATCAGCCCGATATTCCGCCTGAATCCTTCTGGCTGTCGAAAGATGCGGAGCTTGATTGGTTCGACCGAAACGCTTTCTACGAACGTAAAGAATCCCAAAAGGGTCATTCCAACCCGATTACTCTCAACCCGAATCCGACATCCACTTCGCAGAGATTTTCGTCCACTTTGAAGTCTAAAGCTTCGATCTTTTCCTTGCCGAAGCCACAGAAAACGATTGTTGATACTAAAGCGAAGAGAAACTGTAAACGAGGAAACGCCCACTGGCTCCCGAAACGCACCGCTTCAGTCGGAAAATGCGATGTTGCGCTGTCGGAACCGTCTTCGCCGAAGGTTTCTTGCATGGGGAGAGTAAGATCTAGGAGGGATCAGCGTCGATTGAAGAAGAAGCGACAAGGCTCCTGTTCTGAATCGGCGTCTGTGAAAAGCAAACCGGAAAGGAAGGAGAAAACCGGTTTGTTTTCCAGTTTTCGTATGATTTTCCGGTCCGGTAAGAAAGGAAATGAAAGTGAAACTCGACAGCGTCGTAAAGAATCGTCGGCGAGAAAGGGCGAGGAGGTTAATACTCATGACATTAGAGACCGATTACCGCGCGGTGACAAACACGCGCAGCGCGTGGAGCCGTCGCCAAGGATGAGCGTGTCGAGTGAACCGCGCAAAAGTGTGGATGGCGAACCGGTTGGTTTGGGTGGAATGAAGCGGTTCACTTCCGGTAGAAGATCTGATTCCTGGGTCGGTGATTTGGCGTGATCTGAGGACGTCGGATTGGAATTTCGCGAGCGCAGGGGCAAAACTGTGGGCCCCAGGTAAAAGAGTAAATTGGTTGGCAGGCGTGATTGGGCGCCTGTGGGGAAGTGCTTTGATTTTAAATTGTCGTTGGTATGGCTGAATGACGGTTTACCCAATCCGGTTAAAAAACGGGTAACCGCATTCTTCACAGTTTGTTTTCCATTTTAGTTTTTATTTTTGCCTGATAAAGAGTTTGTAAATAGATTACTGAGTGTATTTGGAATGCCGGTCTGTAAATTTTAGTGAGACAATTTCAATAAAATTATTTAATAAATATTTTTTGCATTTTAATAAGTTTATCGAACGTGAGTGTATAAATGATGTAATATACTTATCATAACTCTTGATCAGTCTGTCTTCGGAGAATGCAGATTTGTTTTTGGCTTGGCAGCTAGTATTCTAATTGTCTTTAATTGGGTCACGAGTGAGCTGAAGGGTACGGTACGTACAAGCAAATTTATTGACTCTTAATACGACGTCATCTCATTTGAATGAGTGACTGAATTCTTCAAAGAAATTAACATTGTTAATTATGTTTATGTTTATCATTTTCATCGTTAAGCAACCTTGATTATTAGCAGATAGACACGTTGAAACATGGCCCTTGATCTTATCAAAAACACCACTACCTAAACCTTTTTGTTTTTAAATTTTCGTGAAACATGTTTTCAACATATGAATTGACATTCAACATGTTTATAGATACGAGAATTCTCCACAGAATTTTATATGAAATAGACATATTATATTATTTATATATTTATTATCATATTTAAAAATTAATTATGATAATAATTTGTTAGAAAAGTAAAAATAATAAAAAAAATTAAATTAAATATGTTACTCTATTTTACTAAATATTTTTAACTTAAAATCATGTTTACCAGACAAAACTGATTGAAGCTTGACATAAGAGAGACGTTTGACGACGAATACTTTGTAATGGAACATTGGACCCAATCGCCAAATTTGACTAACACAAAGTCGACAACACCATTCAAAGCAAATGGGGTTTCTGCCTGTTAACTTCTAAATCACAACCCTATGTTTACTGGCACTGTTAGAACGTCGAAATTGGTTTGAATGAATTGGGAAATAAACTACAAACAGGATCAATCTTGTTGTTTTGCCACCAGAATATCAAGTAAAATGATACCTCCTATGTAAATTATATCATCAAAGTAACTTCGAAACACTAATTGGAAGATCTTTTACAAAAGACAAAAGTGTAGGTTGTAGCCAACGCATGCAAGCAACAGCAGTAGTTTAGGACATACCATAACATACGAATTATAATATAACATCCGTAGATTTTCCTATGGCTTTCGACAAATTTCTTCTGTTTTGTTTTGATGGGTGTCGTTGTTTATATAGTTCTATTCGTCTACCGTTGAGTTTCTGAACTGGCCTTGCGTTGTGCTTGCTATCTGGGCACAGCGGGGCTCTCAATGCATCTACCTGCTCCTTTGACATTGTTCTCACCTGCGCATTTTATCATATACACTTGTCAAACAAACTATCCATCTCTACGTGTCTGTTTGTGCATAATGTAATGAAATTACATAGACAATGAATGATGGGGGCGTAAAATAAATGGCTACCTTGGCAAGGACAGTCCAGATGACATTCTCAGAGCATGGAGGAGTAGTTAGAGAACCAATATATCTGTAATATTTACGTTTGTGGGTCTTGAATTTCTTCTGATTCAGGGCCCCAACTGCAACAGTACGTAATTTACGCTCCCCTGTGCATTTCTGCTCCCCCAACTCATCCAATTGTTTCTTTATCTGCAATCATACGATTAATCCATCACATTTCTCGACGTTTGCAAGATATTGATCTTCTTTCTACTTGTATTTATTACCTTGGTAAGGAGTGAATCTGGTTTGCCATACTTATAGAGAATCCCCACAACTGCGAAGCTCTGATCTTCTGCTTCATGCAAAAGGTGAAGCTCTGAAGCAAACCTGCAATTATCATTATCGACACCCTCAATTGCATTAACAATAACGTTGTGTATACAAATTGTGTTTATTGTAATCCAATGTTCATAAATATTTTAATCGAATTATATTTTGATATCAAAAAATTATTCTTGAATTACAAATTAAATACTTATTATTTTTATAAATTAAAATTAATAACATCTTAATTTTATTTGACATATTAACATGTCGATTTTTTAAAATTTTTGATGATTTAAAAAGTAAAGACATGATTTATTTATATTAATATATATGTTTTTTAAATTTTATTAGAATGAGTAAATTATCTTTTAATGTTATTGATATATAACTACAAGGATTATTAGAGGACTTATTTGATATAAATGGATTAAGTATGCCCTAATTCAAATATCATAAACAATTAAGGGGCCGGATGTTAGTATCCTAATTTTTTAATGCACTTAATTTTTATCTAATTTCACTTTCTTTTCAAATAATTTCCACAATCTATTCGAATACATCCTAATATTTCTAACTACGCCCACAACAAACGCGGAGTCCAATTCATCTTAGTTAATAATCAAGAGGGTGCTCAGACCAACATTACTTCAGACCAAACAAGTAGAGAACATAGTTGCGTTTACCTTTTCCCATCAATTTTGTGCTCTGAAGGAGAATGCCAATGCATTTGCTTGAAGCTAAATTTCTTTCCATTGATTGTTATATTTCCAAATTTCCCCTCGTAATGTACCTGCAATATTCACAAATTTCACTTCGGAATCCGATCAAAATTTGACACAAATTGATCCATAAAGAATCTGAACATAATTCTGATTTCATGTATTTAATTACTGACTCAGGAGCGGTTTTTAAGTAATAAATGAAAATTATCGTGAAAGTTTTAAAGAACAAACCCCGACAAATAAGCCGGATGTGATGAGTGAAGCATTTGCAGAAATGTACTCGTTATGTAAAGGTTTCAACTTCTTGTTGAGGACTGCTTGTTTCGTTTTAATGTTCACAGGAGACTGGTGTTTCCCCGAAGAGCATGTTGCGAAACTTGCAGTCAAATTTCCCCAGATTCCAGGACCTGTTGCACCGGTGTAACTGAACATTGTTTCACCGGTTCCTGCATCCGAAAGAAAGCAACCAATGAAACACAGAAAGGAAACAGGCGAGCGGAATTCGAACCGCATACTGTTTGGTAAATATTGACAAATTTCCGCATCAACACATACCTTCC